>PVIR01006883.1:0-40866 GCA_004026965.1 Petromus typicus
GTGGATGCCTTTCAGCATGGTCTTCTTGGGTTTCAAAGCTTTTGCTTTGCTCTCAGCTTTGGGAAGGGCAGGGGTGTCCTCTATGCCTTTGGCACTATCTTCGTAAAAAGGCTTTACTATTAGCTTTAAAAAATCATTGTTACATATTCTTGGTGCTGAGCATTTGTTGACATATGTGGTGTGCAGATATTTTCTCCCATGATGTAGCTTGTATTTTCACATTATTTGGAGAATTAGCTTATAGAGCAAAAATCTGAATTTTGATAAAATCTACTATATTAAATTTTTGTTTGTGGATCATAATTTTGATGCCAGGTTTAAAATTTCTTTGACTAGTCCTAGGCCCTGAAGATTGTCTTCTATGTTTTCCTCTCAAGGTTTGAGTCTTATATGGCACTTTCATTGATGATCCATTTTAAGATGTATTTTTATAAATTGTATTAGAAGGAGGTTTGCCTTTTGTCTGTGGTCCCTAAGTGTTATTTGTTGAAAAGCCTGTCTCTCCTCTGTTGACCTGTTTTTAGTTCTGAGGTCTTTATTCCATTTCACATTCTGTATTCTTGCCCTTCTGCTGACATTACACATCATGTTATTGTATATAATAAATCTTGAAATTTAATGTGATTTCTCAAAGATTATTCCTTTTCAAACTTTTTTTAAAAAGTGGCAAAATTTATTTGGAAATAGGAATGGGGAATAATAAAAGCTCCCAAGAGACAGGGGAGGTCTTGAATGGGATGTCCTCAAACTTTTTGATGTATTCTAGATCTTTTGTGTTTTCATATGAATTTTTAAAACTCTTCTATGTCTAAAAACTTCTTGCTGGGATTTTGATGGGAAATTTTTTAAGCAATTCAACTTATATAACAACCTGAGAAGAACTGATGTCTTTAATATGCAAAGTCTTCCAATCTGTGAATATTTATACTTCTCCATTTATTAAAATGTTTGACTCATCAGTGTTTTGTAGCTTTTAGTGTATGAGCTCTGTGCATGTTTTCCTAAGTTTATACTTAAATATTTCATGTTTCTTTTTTCTTCTTTTTTTTTTGAGGCAGGGCCCCACTTTGTAGTTCAGGCTAATCCTGAGCTCAGCCTTGAACTCACTGCAATCCTTCTGCCTCTGCCTCCTGAGTGTTGTGATTGAAAGCATGAGGCACTGTGATATATGGTGTTAATTACTGGTGGGTGTGAGTCACCAAGCCCGCCATTGTGGTGTGTGGTTACTGGGGATCAAACTAAGGACCTTGGATTTGCAAGGCAGGTGTCAAAACAACTGAGCTAAATCCCCAGCCCCATTTCATGTTTCTTAATGATTATAAAAGATGCTGCACTTAGACTTTTGAGTTTTTAGTATTCACTGCTAATATATAAAATACAATAGATTTTTTTCCATTCTTAGCTTTTATGCTGTGACCTTGATAAATTCATTTTCCTTTTTGTGGAGATTCATTGGGAGTTTCTATATACACAGTGATATCATGGAAAAATAGGGAGTTTTTCCTCCTGTTAATCTGTATACTTTCTTCTCTTGTCTTATTGAGCTTGCTAGAATTTTAGTACTTTTTTGAATCAGGAGGTGGAGGGATCATTTTTGCCTTATTCTTCTCTCTCTCTCTCTCTCTCTCTTTCTCTCTCTTTCTCTCTCTCTCTCTTTCTCTTTTCTTTCTCTCTTTTGGTACTGGGGATAGAACCCAAGATCTTGTGTTTGGCAGGCAGGTGCAGTACAACTGAGCTACATCCCTGGACCCTTATTCTTGCCTTTTACTATTAAGTACTTTAGCCATAGGTGTTTTATAGGTATTCTTTATGAAGTTGAAGAAATTGTCCTTGATTTTTTTAAATGAGCATTTGATTGCTTTTTCCTTAGATTCTGAACACATATTGAAGTTTGCTAAATGTATTTTCTGCACTAATTGATCTGATTTTGTGATGTGTGTGTGTGTGTGTGTGTTTTTGTTGTTGTGGCTTGTGAACGCTTGCTGTTTGCTTTTCGTTGGGTTTGTGTTGTTTCCCCTTCACATACATATCTGAAGGACAGAGCCACAGGAAACATGATTATGAGTTGACAGATTTTGCTTCCAGTGCTTGAAAAATGCAGCACAGTTTTCTTTCTGAGTTAATTATTTCTGATGAGAAATGTGCTGTTATTTGAATTTTCTTCCACTGTAGCTAAGAAGAGTTCTCTCTGGTTTTTTTGAACTTTGATTATGAAATATTGTCATGTGGCTATCTTCGGACTTACTTTCTTTCAGACTCATTTAGTTTTTAGAATTTGTAGTTTTATGTTTTGACAAATTTTTGAAATGTTTCTGCATTATTTCTTTTAATACTTTTTCCAGCCTTTTTTTTGGGTCTCATTTCTTCTTTAGATTCATATTACATGAATATTATATCATTTCTTATGGTTCCAAAGTCCCAGTGGTCTTGTTAATATTTTCTTCAGTATATATATTTTTTTCTTTTTAGATTGGATAATTTCTATTATCTTTTGGATCATGTATTTTTTTCCCATAATCTGTATTCTGCTGTACTATACAAGTTTTCACTTCTTTAAAAATTTTGATTATTGTTTTCAGTTTTAAATTTCATTCTGGTTCTTTTACTTTTTTTGCTGATTTCCTCCTTTTCATTTGTTTCACATGTTTGTGTTTTCTCCTTGGAGCATCATTATGATGGCTAATTTAAAATCATTGTTACAAAAACTCTAACATCTGGTATCTGGGTGTTGGTGTCTATTTTCTGTCACTTTTCATTCAGTTTGCAATCTTTCTGTTTCTTCATATCAGGATTTTTGATTGAAATCTGACATTTGGATTTTTTTTTGTGATTCTGCATCTTATTTTACCTTCTGTTGCTGGTGGCTTTCTTTGCTCTTGCAGGGAGGGAGGTAGGTGGGGCCGCTGTGTTAACGAAGTGTGGGAGCAAAACTCCAGGTTCTTCATTTGACCATCACTGGTTCCCAGGAGAAGCCTTCTTGTAACCACTGGTTGGGGTAATTTCTGGCCGCCTTTCAGCCTGCACTAATTCCCCCTTGATGGGGAGGTAGTAATACCTCACTGTCGTTCTCCACGTGGTCTTCCTCTGACACTGTCAGGTATGGCTTCTTCATCACCAGAAGTGGTGAACATCCTGCTATCCTCTGACTGCAACCTTCAGGAAGAGTGGGTGGTGGTGGTGGTGGTGGTTCCTTATACCTGGATTTTGATAGGGATAAAAGTCCAGGCTCCCCAGGAAGCTTCCATTGATGTTAGGAAGTGATGGCTTGTTATCACTCAGCAGGGATAAAAGTCCTGGCCACCTACACACCTTCCTGGACGCAACTTGGATGGGGGCTTCAGGTGGTTCAGTATAAACTGGCAAAGATAGTAGTTTAGGCTTCTCATTTAACATTTCCTGACACAGGGGAACTGTGGTTTATGCTGTTCATTTGAAGAGTGGGTATCTAAAAGTTTTCTCGTGCTACCTGTTTCTTAGGCCTTTGACTAGAAACAGACCTTGTTAGGGTTTATTTTTGTCTATTCTTATTGGAATTTCTGATTAACTATTTTCTATAGCACATAACTGGGATATATAAGGTCAAAAGAAAGCCTAGGAATATAACCACTGGGTTGATCCTTACATTCGAAAGAATCTGATGAACTTGTTGCTGTCTCTCCACCTTTCAGAATATATATATATATATACATACATACATATATATACATATATATACATATATATATATGTATATATATGTATATATATGCATACAAATGTGTGTGCATGTGTATATTACATATAAAAATATACACAAATAGATACATGAACATATTTAACCTAGGGTAGCTGTACTAGTGGAAGGCATAAAATAAAGTATATCTACTCTGTATTTCTGGAAATAACAGCATTTTTATTTCAGTATTTGTTATTAGTACATGAGTATAGTACATAATGATGTCATTCCTCATGGCAAGTTGGCACACATACATAAAACATCTTCATTCTTTTTACTTTTTTTTCTCCCTCCCCCATGTCCCCATCTCTTCATTCCTTTCATATTTGCATAAGATCTATCTCCCTACTTCCTAGTATTTATATTTTATTTTTCTCTTTATTTATATTGGGTTCTCATATTAGAGAAACTTTGTGATATTTAAGTTTGTGTGTCTGATTTATTTCACTTAATAGTATGGTCCATGGTGCATCCATTTTCCTACAAATGACCCAAATTTCTTCTTGTTTATATGAAGGTAGTATTTCATTGTGTAGAAATATCTCATTTTCATTATCCATTCATTTGTTGATGAACATATAAGCTGCTTCTGAGACTTAGCAATTATAATTTGTGTTGCTATAAACTGTGTCCTGCAGGTATCCCTGTAACATGATGTCCTTAATTTTCAGGAAGACATCTAGAAGAAGATCTAGGTCAGATGAAGTCTGCAGTCTTAGGTTTATGAGATTTCCATAGTGACTGTACTAGTTTACATTCCCAGCCACTATGCAGAAGGGTTCCCATATCCCTGTAGCCTCATCAGTGTCTGTTATTATTTTTTGACAGACAATCTTTCTGGGATAAGCTTCCATCTTACTCTTTTTAATTTTCATTACACTAATGATGAGAGATGTTGAACATTTTCTCATGTATTGATTGGCCACTTTTACTTATTTCTCTGAGAAATGTCATGTCAATTGCCAATTTCTTGAATGGGTGTTGTATTTTTATGTATTCTAGATGTTAGTTCTCCCTAAAAGGAGTGGCTGGCAAACGTTTTTTCCTCATTCTATAGGTTGCCTTTTCACTCTGTGAGTTCTTTCCTTTGCCTGACAGAAGCTTTCTAATTTAATGGGATTCCATTTGTTGATTCTTGTTAGTATCTCTTGCACCACTGGGGTTCTGTTCCAACAATCTTTACCTATGCCTGTATCTTCAATAGTTTTATCTATTTTATCTTCCAGCAAATTGTTTCCTTTTTCACATTTAGATATTTGATCTATTTTGATTTTAGTTTGATCTATTTAGATTTTAGTTTAGATGAGGAAAGATGGATGTTTATATTTAATCTCTGACACATATATTGCCAATTTTCTGAACACCATTTTCTAAAGAAATTATCTCCTGTGGAGAATGTTTTATGCCCTTTGCCAAAGATCAGAAATTTGGATGTGCCTGAAGTAGGTTCTGCATCCTATAATTTATATATCATGTGATTTTTGTCCTTGCTTCAGTTTATATGATTAATTATAGATTGATTTGTATATGATGAACTATCACTGCATCCTAGGGATGAGTCTTTGTCATGATATATGATCTTTTTGATAATATGTTGGATCCTGTTTGCTAGTGTCTTGTTGAGGATTTTGGAATTTATATTCATTAAAGAGATTGGCTTGAGGTTTTCTTTTCTTTTCTTTTTGTGGAAACAGGGTCTCACTTTGAGTTCAAGCTGGCCTTGAGCTCAGCCTCCAACTCACATCACAGCAATCCTTCTGTCTCTGCCTCCCAAGTGCTGGGATTACAGGCATGAGTCACCATGCCTGGCACTGTGGTATGTGGTACTGATTGCGGCTGGGCATGAGTCTCCATGCCCAATATTGTATGTGGTTACCGGGGATCGAACCTGGGCCCTTGTGCTTGCAAGACAGGCACTGGAACCACCGAACTAAATCTTTGAACCTTGAAGCTCTCTTTTGTGGTTCCTTACTTTTCTGGTTTTGAAATTAAGGTTATGCTAGCTTTCAGGAATGACTTTGGGAATATTTTCAGTTTCATTAATAATCTGATGGTAGTTGGCATTATCTGCTCCTTTAATGTTCCTACAGAATTTGATAGTGAATTCACTGGAACCTGATTTTTCCTCAGTTGGTAATTTATTACTATTATTACTTCTTCAATTCACTCCTGTTATTGGGTTATTTGGAGTTTTTGTATCTTTTTGGGTTGAGTTTTTGTAATTCATACAAATCCAGGAATCTCTATTTCTTCTGAATTCTCCAATTTATTAAAAGTTCACTTCCTCAGGGAAGTTGCCTACAATCTTCTGGATTTCAGTGATATCTGTCTTGGTGACAAATCTTTCATCTCTAATTGTGTTGATCTAGATCTCTGATTTCCTCTGTTGTAAGCTTAGTTTAGAGTTTGTGTGTTTTATTTATTCTTTCAAAGAACCAACTTTGTTTCACTGATTCTTTGTAATTTTTTAATTTTCAATTTGTTGATTCTGGCCTGGTCTTTTACATTTCCTTCCTTGGCTTTGTGTTGTTATTGTTTTCCTAGAACTTTGAAGTGCATCATTAGATTGTTTAGACTCTGTTTTTGTGATGTGGATGTTCACACTTCCATCTTCGCACTGCTTTCGTTGTGTCACAGTTCTGCTGTGTTGCACTGGCACTGCCATTGGAATCTGGGAACTGTAATCTCCTCCTTGATTTGTAGTTTTGGATTTGGGCAGTCATAGTCTTTTCTGTTTAGCTCTCTGGCCTGAGAGCTTTGGAAGTGCCCCATTGTTTTAGAAGGCCCTCTGCCTGTCCCCCTCAGGCTGTGGAAGGTGTCCAAGCTGAGGTGGATTCCTGTTGTTGGTAGATAGGGAAACCAGTTGCGTCTCTGATCTGTGCTGGGTGTGGGCAGCACATCAAGGGGTCTCGGAGCCTGTTGTACTTCATGTACTTTTAGACTGGCCACTTCTGTGAACCAAACAAGCTTGGCCTGGATTCTACCCTGTAGAGTGGTGCCCTGTTATCTTCCCAGCCTGAGCCTAAACTTCTCGAAGCATCTGCATTTAGCCCATAACTTATCCATGACTGTCTCACCTAAATCACTGTGAATGAGTTACTCTGGGAACCCTAAAGTGGGGTTGCTTTTTAGTTGTTTCAAGTCTCCAATTTGAACAGTCAGTTTCTTCCCCAAATGCCATCTGATTAAACATGCCCTGGCGATATGACTAGGAGATACACTGAGCTGCTTCCCTGCCTGTTCCCTGCCATGTGAAAAGAGCGGGTAGAACCTCATTCTATTCTGCTGTTTACAACAGTTTTCAGGCTTCTCTTGGGGCTAGTGCTGCTGTTTCTCCCTGCAGCTTCCAGCTCTGTGGGCTTATCTTGCAGCTGGGGAGACAAATTTCATCCCTTGGATAAATCAGGGTAAACTCCCAGATTGCCTTTATTCTATTTTAATTTCTTTTGCATTGCAGTCCATTTCCCCAACTTCTAGGTAGCCTCTAAGTTTCCTTCCAGTTTCTTTCAAAAGTCAGAGAACTACTTGTTTTTCTTATCAAGTTGTTATTTTCCATTTATCTGAACTCTGGGGTGTGGAGAGGCTGAGTTCTGCTGCTGATCCCTGTTCTGCCATTTTGAGTTTTTCTGAAACTAACAGTTCTTTTGATTAAGGGTTTTGAAGACCATCTTGTAATAATGGAAAGAGGCCATCTGAGTAGCCATTTTAGGACCAATTGTCCTCTTCTTTTTGTCTATAGCGAAGGTGACAGTGCTGTGGCTTATTCCCAGTTCAGCTGGGATGGGAGAAGCAGAGCCTTTGAAAAGGAGTTTCAATGAGCAGGAATTCTAGGAGATAGTTTATAGGGCACTGAAGAATTTTTGAAACTATCATTTCTTATTCATGATCTACTTGAGAAAAGTGCTACCAGTTTTTAGTTTAGCAAGGCTGGAATGGTTTGAAAAAAGTATAAATGAATAAATTAAATATGAAAAGACATGAGAAAATAGAATGATTGTTTCCTCTTAGAAATGTATGAGCTAAATTTTATTATAAATAAATAATAAACAGTAATAACATTTAATAATAAATGAGGAAGAAATACCTCTTAGCATGAGTTTATAGAGATAACTGAAAATTACTAAATTTCATATGTATTTCTTAAACAGGTTATCCCAAGATGCAAGCTATTAATCCTAGCCTACTCGGTTGTAAGATGCTCATTACATGCTGATGAACTTCAGCTGTCATTTTCTTGTCAGGAGCTTGACATTCTCCACAATGTTTGCTGTGCCTTTTAAAAGTATTTAAAAATCAGTTAGATTCCTGCAAACATAATTAGGTTAGAAGTATTCTGCCTCTGATAAAAACTCTCTAATTGAACAGAGGGATATTTCTATCACTTCTTTCCAGTCACCTCGACAGTTCTTCTGTTTCTCCCCTAATTTCTCTTATACAGACTGACATTTTCCACATTCATTTATTATGTTTTGAAGATTTCCCATTATTCAGGCACTGCTTTAAGTTCTGGGTCTGAAGAATGAGGGGTGTGGCATTGTCTCTCCTTTATAGGGCTTCCATTCCATTCAGAAAGATGGGTCATCGACAAATATATGAAATAATATGTAATATTCAGTAAGTGATGGTGAAATTTTAGCCGGATAGTGAGATAGTAGAATAAGATGGGGGCAATCGAGGAGAAGGGTTGCAGAATGCTTTAGGTGGGGTAGTTAGAAAAGATCTTTCAGGAGAGAGAGTATTAGCAGTAATATTATCTGAAAAGCAAGGAGGCTGTCATGAAGACTAGAGCCTCAGACCAGGCAGGGACCAAATCACATACAAAGAGCCTCCATGTAGGTTATCTTGGGCTTCATAGAGAACAACAAAAAGACCAGATAGCTTGATTATGAGAATTCAGAAACCAGAGCGGAGGGACATAAGTTATATAAGAGGCTCCTGCTAGATTATGCAGGTCTGTGTATTATGTGGTACATGGCTGGGGACTTCAGAAGATTGTTTTGGCAGCTGGATAGAAAATCAAATGGTAAGCAAGCATTGTGGTAGTTACAGTGGAGCACTGTTCTCCTGGTCTAGGTTTGGCCTGCCCAGTGTTGGTGAAAGCAGTGATAATTAACTGGTTTGAGAATATATGATAAAGACAGATATCAGAAGGACTTGCTGAGGATGTGAATATATTACTCAGTGTTTTAGCACTGTGACAAAATTCCTGGGGTAAATAATTTGAAGAAGGAAGGTTTATTTTTACTCTCAGTTTCTGAAGTTTCTCACCAAGGACCTTTTGACCCATTGTTTTATGCCAGAGAAGCAGAGAGCATCATGGTGGAAGCATGTGACAGAGGAGGCTCATTCACCTTATTCCAGATGGGGTCCTCAGAGAGAAGGGGAGGGGCCAGGACAGTATATCCCTTCAAGGGCGTCTTCTGAGACCCATTCCTCCCATTCAGCCCTTCCGAACAGTTCCACCACCTCCCAGTAGTGCCACAGGCTGGCAACCAAACCTCAACACATGGGCCTCTGGAGGATATTTAAGACCCAAATTATAGCAGAGAGACAGAGAGAGAGAGAAATTGTGAAGTTTTTACCTTACAATTAGGATAAAATTGCTACTGAGTTGTAAAAATTTATATAAAAAAAACCCCACAGGTTTTTCTGTGGAAGACATAGGTTAAATTCTGTTTTGAACATATTAAATTAGAGATATTCTTAGTCTTTCAAGTGGATATAGTAAATAAGTAGTTGGATGAACAAGTCTTGAATTAGGAGACGAGATGAGGCCTGGAAAATAAAGTTAGGGAGGTCTCAGTAGTTAGATGGTCTTCAATAACAGGAGCTTGGAAGAAAGTGCCTAAGATGAGTAGTAGAGTTGAAGAGGAGAAGATATCTGGGGACTGGGCTCTAGAGTGATCTGAAGTGCAGAATCATTAAGAGGAAAAAGTCTAGCTAGTTAAGAAAACTGAGGAGGTGCAGCCATGGAGGGAGGAGGAAACCTGAAGTATTTTGAAATCCAAGAGGCAAGAGTTCTGTAAGATGACCAGACACAACACAAGTGGGAGACTGAAACTGACCACAAAACTTATAAAATGGATCTCATTTTATGACCTGGATGAGAGAATGGTTTCAGGGAGGAAAGGGTTAAAAGCCTGAAAGCATGAAAAAAATAAATAATGAATAGGGGCTGTTTTTAAGTTTTGTTAAAAGAAGAAGATAGGTATGTAGTAGTTGGAGGGGAATATGGGATAGAGGGTGGATATGTTTCTGATGGAAATGTTACTGTGTGGAGATGATTCTGTAGTGAGGGAGATGGAAGTGTTGAAACAAAAGACATAACTAGCTACGTGAGTGACTAGGATAAACAATAAAATGGAGACTAGGATAGAAAAAAAATACAAAACAATAAAATGGAGACTAGGATAGAAAAAAAATACAAAATAAAATAAAAAGCTAGAATGACATTGAATTGAGTGAAACTTACATTTGAAACTACTAGATTCCTTTGAAGTATTTTTCCATCATCTTTTCAAACACGTACCTTTCACTTTATTCAACATGGGACTGGTCATGTGATGCAGGCATGTGTTGCTTTTGCCTTCCCAGCCCACTTTCTCAGCGGGGAAGCTGCTCTCCTCTGAGTCCTTGAGCATTGATGGCTGGGGGCTTTTATTGCTTGGAGACCTCTAAGGTGAACACAGGACCCAGCTAGGCGAGGTAGGAGACTCTGCTCCCTCGCTAGTGTGCTTGGTAGACATGAACACATAGGATGTGAGAAGACTGAAATTTTAACTATAGATGCTAAAAGACAGAAGGTATTTACATTTTGGAAGATGATATCTAAGATTTAGGGGGGAAACAACGAGATAAAAATATAGTGGGACATGAAGTTAAGCAAAGCCAAATGATGATGAGACTGAGAGAGGGAACACTATACAAATGTCTTGATTTACCTATGCTTAAAATG
This sequence comes from Petromus typicus, assembly GCA_004026965.1. Lineage (NCBI taxonomy): Eukaryota > Metazoa > Chordata > Mammalia > Rodentia > Petromuridae > Petromus > Petromus typicus. The sequence goes on from PVIR01006883.1 coordinate 10,671, forward strand.
TATTACCATGTCTTACCATTTTTAACTTGTCTGAGCAAAATTTACTCTATTTTTAATTAAGATAGTTTGATTTGAATTTCTATTAATTTCACTTGAAAGAGTCCTATAAAAACTTTACATCATACAGGTAACAAAATTACATAGTTTGAAGATTTATTGGATAACAAGAATGCTAGTCAAAGAATAGGAATGCTTTGGTTTTTGGATAAGATTTCCATTTCTGCATGGAATGGGAGTAAAGTGGCCAAGAAGTATTTTGTTCCTGAGTTTCTTCTCTCAGACTGTTCTGTCCACCCACCTCTAATAAACTACACTGTCATGCTGCCTGCCAGTGAGTGTCCAGATTTTGGCCACCCTGCTGAGGTGTGTGAGAAGTAATTGAATCTCTGGGACAATGCCTGCAGGTTGTGTGTTTATAGTGAGGGCACTCACTCATCTCAGAGCCCACCGTGGCAGAGTCTCATGAAAATAAAGAAAAATCTCATGTGGATTCTAAAAAGAAATTCTTTATCACTAACAATATTTGTTTCAACTGCAACATTTGGATAGACACACTGGTAATATTGCTAACACATGGAGGGAGGTCACTAGAAATCACTTGCTTTTGTTTATACAGTGTGCAGATGTGCACAGAAGGGCCATCTCAGTAAAAGAATTGAGGTATCTCAGATCTAAGCAGTGGCATTTGCATTCTCGAGAGGAAGAGAGAGTCACAGGATAGGGATGGTGATGTATTCTCTAACTCATTTTCTCCTTACAGAAACATGGGGACTCAGCCGTTTCTCTGGGAAGCCCAGGGGCTTTCAGGACCCTTACATGTGCTGCGGGCTTGCCCAGTGGGTGATGTGACTATTTGCAGTCCCTCCTGGGCTATGGCAAAAATATTCTCTGCTTCTGTGATGTATAAGGAAGGCTCAGGGTGAGGGTGTCTCCAGCCTCTTCAACATCTGACAGCATAGTTCTCTAACTTAACTCATTACGTGGTGCGTTGAGACAATGTTGTCATCAGTATCCTCAGTTTCCTACAAATACTATCATCATGATGTTTCACGTTCTTTTTATGCTGTAGTCCTCTTTTCCTGAATCTCAGTATATGTGATTGGGCTCCAGGAAAATGTAAGTAGCATGGATCTATGTTTTCAATCAACCTTCTCACTGGAAACAACTACTTGTCCTTGGGCTAAATTTGTTTGCTTCTGTGGCAGAGTTCAGATGACTTCCTTGAGAGTTGATTTCACCTTCCTGGAACCTGGGTTATCTGCACTAATTCAAGGGTGAATCGATGCTAGGCCAGTGCTGAGTTTGGCCACTAGGGGGCTGCAGTCCCTGTTTCTTTGCATTGTAATACTTGCTCTTGGATCTGGGGGGCCCCTGTGTACACAGTCTAATTGTACTGCCTTGAGGTCTAAGTGGAGGGGCTCCGAGGCTGCACCGACCTGAGGAATCCAACCACATCCAGCTTCGTAGCCACCTTGACCGAGGTCCTGGCAGCTGAGTGCAGTCATTTTGGATTTTCAGATGTGATCAGCCATCTACTGCTGCTAAGTGATACCAGACAACCCCAAATGGTGCCTGAGAAATGCTCAGCCAGATCGTGTCCGCATTTCTGACTCACAGAATTGTGAAAAGTAACGCAAAGGGTTGTTTTAGGCCATTTAGTTTTGGTCATAGTGTTTGTACAGCAATTGATAGATAAATGGCTCTGATTTCTCTCAGGATATGATGTTTTAAGCTTTTTTTTTCCCTCCCAGGACTTTTGGTTTCCAGTGCAAGGGAACTTTTAGAAAATCCCTTGCCAGTGCCCTTTGCACTGTCCCGAACTCTCAGTGGCTGCCAGCGTGGGCTCCTTCTGTCCGTGTCCAGCGTGCGTTTTGTTACTGATCCTCAGGAAAACTTCATGGTCCCTGGATGGTCTGGCTCTATGTGCCTTCAGTGCTGCTATCTTAGCAAAACTCAGCACTTTCTCACATCTCTCTGTTCCCCTGTCATCTATCCCCCATGCGTGTGTGAGTTTTTATACAAGGTATTTTTGGGAAGAGGTAAAGAATGAGAGATGAGAACGACATCATATAAAACATAGCAACAATTAAAATTTTGTATTAAAAGATCTGTTGTGTAAGATTTTCTCAAGCATGCATCTCTCCATATTTCCAAAATCCATCCTTGTGACCCAGAAAAGTTCAGCTGCTCCCCTCGGCTTATGCATCCTTGTGAGCCCTTAAAGAAAGATCACTCCTCAGCATGTCTCTTGCAGCAGAGTAGGAAGAAATAGATGTTTCAGTTTTAAGAGGGGCCTGTGACATATTTACTTGTTTTTTCTGATTTGTCTTGGTTACGTGTCATAGTCAGCTCTTCTCTTATGCTCTGCTATAGACCTCCCTGGCTCCTTCAGAGCCCAACATAGTCAATCTCAGGCTCCCTCTCAGGGGACTCTGTGGCTCAGCTTGGAAGTTAGAATGCTTGGCAGGCTTGTGCTCTTGCCTTTGAGCTCTGCTGTCTTGCCACATGTCAGACAAACCAGCGCTTATGGGAAGCCAGTACCTTGGACAGCTCAAGAGCAGGGAATTTGCATTAAGTCAAATTCAGTCTCATAGTAAATGGGTAGAATATCCACTTCACCTGCCTTTTGATATATACATATATATTAACAGACTGAGTCCTCTCAATCCTGAGATATCTGGCCTTCTCCTGTGGCTTGACTGTATCTGCTCTTCCCCTATCTAGTACACTGGAATCCCCCAAATTGATGTTGGAATCATGACACTCAGGGTGACAGTGTTGAGAGATGAAGCCTTTGGGGCTTGAGTAATCAAGGTGGTGAGGCCCTCACAAATTAGAATGGTCTTACAAAAGGTATCTGAGAAAGCTACCTTCCACCATGTGAAGACACAGGCAAAAGAGCCCTCTACGACTCTCAATATGAGAGAAACTTTCTGTTGTTTATGATCTATTCAGTGTTTTGGGTGCTGTTATAACAGCCCGTATGTATTAAGATGCTCTCAGTCTGTGAGGGACAAGGAGCCCTGGGGAGCTGCTGTGCCTGCCTCAATACACCCACTAGAGGAGAATGGTGGCTAAATGTGCCAAGTGGATTTCTCTGTGGTGGCCCTCTGCCCAATATATTCCTTCTCAATCGCAAGTGAAACAGAGAAGTTGGCACTCCACCTTCTAATGTCCTGAACAAACCGAGTATTGATCTAGAGTCTGTCCCAGCTAAATTGTAGTTGAAAGCAGTTGGAGGTTGGTGCCAATTCGGTCACAGATTTGCTGTTTAATAGCAGTCCAGTCACAACAGAAGTATATCATGGAGCTTCATTTCCTGCCTGGCCTGCAGTGGGTTCTGGGAGCCTTTCCTGCCAAATACTGGAGGTTGGAGGGATGAGTCATTCTGGCCTTGTAGTTCCTCAAGGTTGTCCTTAGTGTTCCAGCCTTGTTCCCAGAGGGAGCTAATTCTTCCTTCTCCCTTTCTCACCTAAGAGCAGCACCTTTTTGAATGCTTGAGCTGTGCTCTCTTTTCCTAGTTTGTTCCTTGTGATCTATTGCAAAAGTCTCTGGACTCTGAATGCACGTGTTTCTTTTTCATGTTTTCTTAAAGGAAACTTTTGGCATTGCCTTCTATAGATTTTAAATAGTATTTGGTGTTTTGTCCAAGCCAAGAGACTTACACAGATTTGAGAGCCCACATAATTTCTAACTTTCTGCTCTCTACACATTTGACCTGACCGTGGATTTGTGCTGGCTCTAAGACATGACCCTCCTGTGGTAATTCAGAGGCATGCATCACTCAGCTCTTTATGATCACTGGCCCTGGCTGTGCTTATTTGATTTCTGATTACATGGAGCTGGGCCAGTGGTTCCCGTGGTGCTGGTTAACCATCCTTACGAAGGTTTTCTCTGCAAGGAATGTTGTATCAGCATGTACAAAAGAATAGGACCTTGATTTAGCCAAGGATTTACCTCCTTTCTCCTTCCTAAAAAGTCTCCATTTTTTAGGGCCTGTATATGTGGTAAGGTTAAGTTATACACTAATTCCTTCCGGATGTTCCCTAGGGAATTGTCAAGAGTTTCGTCAGTGTGGTAACTCATGTATTCCTGCAGGTTTCCAGTTTTATATCTTTAACGCCGTTAATTTTAATGCTGATTGTGAAAATGCCATGCAATTTGAAAGTGGCTTTTCAGGCCTCATCGTGGTTTAAGTCAATCTACTTTTTGGGTACATGCAATCTATCTCTTTGGCAGTCATGGTGAACGTGTATTTTTGGTTCGGTGTGAATCTGAGGTGTGGGTAGTGAAGGAACCTTATCCATCTGTCTCCAGAATCTGGAAAGACAACAATATTCTTTGAAACAAGAACTAAATGAGCCACCACAAACACTCTGAGATAGCCTTACGCTCTTCCAGGGCATCAGTTCTAAAGGAAGCTTGTTGACAAGCAAGAACAGTTACCTTGAAGAGGGGAACTGCCATTTTAAGCAACAGGGAAAACAGGTTGGAAAATAGTAAGGTGCTTTTCTAGCCTGACCAACAACCCAGATGGGCCATGCTATGGGTTGGACAAGTGCTCCAAAGGCTCAGGTGTTCTAGGTGTGGTTCTTAGTCTGTGGCATCATTGGGAAGTTGTGGGACTTAAAAGAAGTGGAGCCTTGTGAGAAGTCTTCTGGTCACTAGGACATATACTTTGAGAAAATCTGAGTCCCAGCCCACTCCTCTTTCTTTTGCTGCTGGGCCATGAGATGATCCAGCGTTTGTAGTCCGTGTTCTTCTGCCGTGGTGAACTGGGCTGCTACAGGTCTAAAGCAACAGAGTCAGTCAGTTGTAGACTGAAACTTCTAAAGCTGTGAGCCAGAGTAAACATTTTCTTTTTTATAAATTGATTGTCTTCATCATTTTTTCAGTAATGGAAAATTAACAAACCAAAAAGTTTAAAATGAGAGCTTTGACATTATTTAGCTGTGTGGTAGGAAGTGAACTCTGCTGCTCAGAGTCATCTTTCCACGTTTCAGTGTGAAGAGAATTAAATGAGATAAAGCTGTAAAGAACTTTGCATGGGACCTTATATATCACAAAAATGTATACATGTTAGGTACAACGTACTATTCTAATTGTTAGAGAGTGGCATTAATCCTGATTTATAGGAAATCATCTAATAACCTGTGCATGGGGATTGGTTGTAGTGGGACCATTGCATTTGTATACATATACAGATGGAGAGATCACATTAGAATTTAAAAACGATTTTTATTTCCTAAAAATATTATAGATTTGAATATGACATAAATCTTTTAGATTTTAGCTTAAATTAAAAAAAGGCAAAGTTTTTTGATTTGGAAGACCATGTCTGAGACAGTAGTAGTCATAAATGTTGACATTTAATAGCCTGTGAAGTGTAATTTTTTCCTGTATAAATGGGGATTATAATGACTAGACATAAAAATCAAATTAAACATTGATAAATATAGTTTTATAATTAAAACAATATTAGTTGTTATGTATAGGTGCAAAATTAATAGGCAAGACAAACAGATTTGAAAGGCTATTCTCAAATAAAGACAGTCCCTTTTATTTTCTAAAACAGTTTTCTCCTGAAACTATTTAATGCTGCTAGAATATGTCAGTTACTACATGAAAATTCAAATTATATCCTTACTTACATGGCAAAAACAAATGCTGCCCTGCTAAACTGAAGTATAATTTTGTTCAAGGTGATGTAAGTATCTGACTTGTGACTGTAGCATTTGCACATTTGGTTAATTCAACACTTATTATTTCTACCAGTGCCTTACATGACAGTAAGGAAGTTTTCATCAAAATGTAGCATGGAGGAGGATTTTCATAAGACTAAAGCTTCACTGAGTACTCACCATAGACCAGATATTGCTTAGCTGTATGTAATTTTCCTGATGACACTACTGGTGAGGTATTAAAGAAACAAGCTCATGCAACTGAAGGACATCTGGGTCATGCCCAAGGTCACACACCTAGAGACTACCTAGTGCATCCAAAATCCCCATCCTGTACTACTCTTTAGTGATACTTTACCAGGCTAGGGGCTCTCTTTTTTTAAATCTCTGTTTTTAGTGGTATAGGTTTGCAACACATAATTAAGATTGTGTGTCTGATTTATTTCACTTAACATTATGGTTTCAAGATGCACCCATTTTCCTACAAAAGATAAATATTTATCCTTTTTTTATGTCAGAGTAGTACTCCATTGTATGTAAGTGTCATATTTTTTTTATCCATTTGTCTGTAGGAAGTCCCTTCTTATATAGCTGTATTTCATTCTGTAGGCTTCTGTGTAGCACTTGTCCATCTGAGTTGCTCTTGCATCAGGATATGCATGGTCTGCTTTGCTTATTTTATCCTCACTATCTAATAAGTGACTGGCCCATAGCTAGCATTCAGTGAATACCAGATGAAAGAATGAAGCAGGTTGCCAAGATGGAAAGGCATTCCAGGAAGAGCAAATGGTGTGACAGTATCATGAAGGGGTGGAATGATACAGAGTGTTCTGAAGAAGACAATGCTGACCATCAATTTATGACCTTGAGTCATGTCCTACATAATTTGTCAGTCTGTCACAAACACTGATTCTCATAGAAGCCCTTCAGGGCAAATATCATGATAATTTCCTTCTGTAGATAATTATGTAAAAGTTCAAACAGATTATATACTTTGTTAAAATCATATAGCTACTAAATGATAGCTATGAGTTCAGACGCAGGAGTGCAAATCTTGAAAATAAACTCATGATAGGGTAACATTTCTCTGCCAGCAGCTCAAGGTGGCAGTGGTCAGGAATGGATTTCTTCTTGAAAACTGGAAGAGCTCAGAAAACTTTGAAATTAATATCTGAAGTCTTCAAGAACCATATGCTCTATAAAATATTCAACTATAAAACAGTGTAGTTTGTACAAATGTGTGATATATACATATTGTTAATAACTTTTCTGCTCCACGATAGTCAAATACATCTTCGTTTTATGTGGTTAACAATGAAATGTCTTTGCCAGCTTTCTTGCTTAACATCTCATTTTAAGATGGTGAAATTATTGTGCTGTGACAAATTCTGGTACAGTTGTCTTTTGGGTCACTAGGGGCAAGGTGACTGTATGTGGGGGAAATGAAATTTCTTACAATAAGTGATACTCCTGGTATTGTCTGCCTTTGGAAGGGGCTAATCATCAAAAATGAAATAAGAACTCAGGAGGCGTACAGTAAAGGGTGAAGGAGAAATTTTGCCCTTCTTCAGTTCTGTAGCATGGAGACAGGCTTATGAGCCTTCTTGCTTTGTAGGGAAAGAGTGACTCATGGCATGCACAGAAACTGAGATGGCTTAGAAGATCCTTACTGAGGATGAGAGTGAGGAATTGTTTATGTAAACCACATAGTTCTTAGTACATGTTGGACTTGAATATCATATACGGAGCTCTTAAGAAATGCCATTGTTGGGGTTATGTTTTATTCCAGACCGAAGATTTTAAGTTTGACTCCACAGTAGAGTCAAATAGCAGTTCTTTAGAAGATACTGATGCCGGCTCTTTCTTAGAGAGTTTGATTTGATTAGACATTTACAGAACTGGGTATTGGAACTTTTAAAAGGTTACTTTTAGATCCTAGTGTGGGATCAAGTTTGAGCGTGATTGTTATAAACCAATTGAATCAGAAGCTGTAGGTTATCAAGTTCAGTAATTTTGAAAGATTTGTCCATAAAAGAATCATGACAAAGCTGTCTAATGCATGGATTTCTGTGTCTGTCTGTAATACACTGATTAGTAAGTCCAGGATTTGGTCCATAAATTTGCATTTGTAACTGATTCCTCAGAGGTATCCACACTGCTATTTTAAAGTCCCTCAGATGTTACTCTTGGTGCTTATCTTCCTTTCTCCTAGTTTGCATAAAATTTTTAGTAAATGTTTCTGTCTTGCCTTGATTTTTGTTGGGGATATATAGAGAAGGTGACATGTGCTGACCTAGGCTAGACTATTAAAGAGTAAATGAGCTCCCAGTAAACCAACAAGAGCAATAAAAAGGTAAATTACTGGGTAAGAGGGATGGTTATAAGATATTGTCTGAACTTTTTCTGTTATTAGGGGATGGTTGGAGATTACAGGTCTGATTTTATTAAGACAGATTATTTTTACTTTATAGGAAGCAGAAATGTAAGACCAAAAAGAAAAGTGACTGTATTTTTAGAGAAAACATTTTAGACCTTATACTCACAATTTTTTTTGTCTTCAAAAGATTCTCTTTAAAAAGACATCTACATAATTGAATAGGACTAAGAATTACTAAAATCTTGCATTTATTTCTTTTTTAGAGTTGCTGACAGGTGTTGGAAATATTTTTATGATATGTGAAGTAGCAATAAATAGCAATTCTTCTTAAAATATTTTCAGTATAAAAATTTCAACTGTACATATAGACACAAATATGAGACTACACTAAGTGCTAAGCTATATAGTAGTGATGCAAGAACAGAGATAATAGTAGAATGAATGTCCATATACTAACTCTAGATTTAAGAGTTGTTGAGAACTTTTCTTTTATAAGATATAAGAAACAAATATATGAAACATTATTATTCTACACCTGCATAAGTCAATGTGCATCTCTAAAAACAAAACTTTTTTAACTAAAATCACTTCATCATCCCTGTATTTAAAGATATAAACTAATATCCTGGTCTTCAGAATGTCTTCGCTTTTTCCTTGTAAGTTTGAATGCCAATAAGATGTATATTGTGTAATTATGTTTCCTAAGGGCTTTTTTCATTTATGCTGGATCTCCTCTTATTTATTTATTTATTTATTTTTGTGACGGTTTGATTTAGTGCAGCAGTCAGCCAGTGACATATGGAAAGACTCTGGCCAAAGGAGTATTTGAAGTGAATGCAGAAGGAAAGCTCTTTCCAGATGATAATTTAGAACTGCTGGAATGCATGGTTAGAGTTTAGAGCAGAATCCGCAGAACAGTTGTCAGCAGAATTAAAAGCAGTTTGTTCTTAGAGATGTTTGCTTTGGCCACGGTATCCTCTTTGCGCTGAGAAAATTGCTTAAAGAAGGTCAATGTGTTTCATGTAGCAAATGATCCTATTCTGGCCCTGTTTCTTGGCTCAAACTCCTATACAATATGTTACAAATGATTTTCTTTTATGTCTTCATGCTCATATTCTTGAGTTGCAAATAAGTGACTGCAGAAATCTAGACTTGGGGTTCCCTGAAACTCTCTTATGCTGAAGTAGCAGCCCCTCTGGGTTCACTTGGTGTATGAACTAAAGTATTATCTTTGAGTAATGTTTCTTGTCCTCTCTGCAGTCACGGTCTCATGATACAACCACTTGTCTACTCATACTGGTGGAAGGTACTAATTTTACAATTGTTCGTTTGCTCCCTTACGATTTCATTTACCATCTTTTCTGTTTTCTAATTTTTTTTCAAAATAAGTATGTAGGTATTTGATTTGATTCTGGCTCAATACTTCGATAAGAATATTTTACAGTTGATGGGTTCTATATACTTCCCATTGCATTGCATCAGGAAACAGAAACATCTGATTGTATTCATCCTTGAGATGTTGGCAGTCTGATTCTACCATGGCAAGGCTCTTCACTAATCTACATTCAAGTGGATTCATCCCATTGATAAATGTCAGAACCAGTGATTTCATTTAGGGGCTGCAGAGCACTGAATTTATATATCTGTTAACTCCTTCAACTCCATCTGTACATTAGTCAATGACCAGTTTGTAAATGCGGTAGAAGTCTTTCTTTAGCTCAACTCTCTCTAATGTGATTAATTTTTTTTACTGTGGTATGAATACTAAGTCTGAGATCTATGTTCCTAAGTACAGTGCTGTATAGCAGATCCTTAGAGCTGACACATATTTTTTAACCAAAATCTGTTGCCCCATAATTTGTGACCACTCCCTGTTTCTACCGGTTGCAAGCCTCCAGTGACCCCTTGTGAATTCTTTGATTCTATGGATTTTACAGTACATCATTATAAGTGGAATCATGTAATATTTGTCTTCCTGTGACTGGGGTTTTCTACATGATGTTCTCAAGGTGCATTTTGATGTTGCATATTGAATCATCTCCTTTTATTCAGCTTCATAGTGTTGCATTTTCAAATTTTATATGCTCATGGACATTTAGGTTGTTTGTATATCTTGGCAGTTGTGAGTAGCGATCATGGGAGTGAAAATATATTTTGAAACCATAACTTCATTTCTTTTGAATAAATTTCCAGAAGTGAAATTGGTAGGAGACCATAGGCTGGTTCTATTTTTAATTTTTGAGGAACCTCTGTTTTCCATAGAGAATGTACCATTTTTATCTTCCCCTTTAGGGTGCAAGAGTTTTAATTTGTGCATATCCTTGACAATGCATGTGTTTTAATAATAGTTACCCTGATAATTGTGAGATAACATCTCATTGTGATTTTAATTTTCATTTCTATGCTGATTAATGATGCTGAACATTTTGCTCATATGACTTGTGGTATTTTTATGAGTTCTTTGGAGAAATGTTTGTTAATGTTTTTAGCCCACTTTAGTTTATTAGTCTTTATGCTATTGAGTTATAAATAATATTTTTAATGTACTTTGGATATTACTTATCAGATTCCTGTTGTATAAATGTTTTGCTTTATTTGGTGTGCTATTGTCTCACTTTGTTGATTGCTTCACTTGCTCTGCAGAAGCTTTTTATTTATTTATTTATTTATTTATTTATTTATTTTTTAATCTTTATTGGTACATTACATATACACATCATGATTGCACTCCATAATGGGGATTTGTACCACTATAAGACACAACTTAATTTGCATTTTTTCCCATAGCCCTACCCACCCTACCGCCCCCCATATACATAAAATTTGTTTCCTTACTTTTTTGTTACAATCTCAACATTTTCCCCCTTCTTCCTATTTTACATGGAGCATTTTCTATTTCACAATATTTAACATACAATGCTAGGACTCATTTACATCTTTATTTTCTCATACCAGAGAAAAGATGCGATATGTACCTATCTGTGCCCTATTTATTTCACTTATGAGGATATCCTCAAGGTATGTCTACTTAAGTAGAAATGATTCAAATTTATCATTTTTTATGGCAGAGTAATACTCCATTCTGTAGAAGAACCACAGCTTTTTGATCCGGTCTCCAGTTGATGGACACTTGGGATGTTTCCAAGATGTAGCAATCACAAATTGGGCTGCTATAAACATGGGTGCACATATGTCACTGTAATATGAGTCTTTTAATTCTTGTGTGTATATATCTAGCAAGGCAATGGCCGGGTCAAATGGGACCTCCAATCCTAGCTTTTTGAGGATTCTCCAAACTGATTTCCACAGGGGTTGTACGAGTCTACAGTCCCACCAACAGTGGAGAAGGGTTCCTTCTCCACAGCCTCGCCAACATTTGCCGTTGGCTGATTCTGAAATGGCAGCCATTCTATGTGGAGTGAGATGAAATCTCAGTGTTGTTTTCATCTGCATGTCTCGAATGACTAATGATATTGAACATTTCTTCATATCAGAAGCTTTTTACTTTGATACAGTCCCAATCATTTGTTTTAGTTGCTTGTGCTTAGATGGCATATCCATGAAATCATCTCTAAGTTCAGTGTCATGAAGCTTTTCTCTTACATTTTCTTCAAGGGATTTAATAGCTTCATGTTTTACCTTTAAATCTTCAATCAAATTTAAGTAGATTTGCATGTGGGAGGAGAGAAGTTAAATTCTCGAAAGCTTTTAAAAAAACTGATTAGGATTTATATATATATATATATATATATATATATATATATATATATATATATATATATATATATATCACAGGTAAACCCAAAAGTTAGTGAAAAACTTCATGAGGTTTATTTTACAAGTTTCTCAATCTCTACCATGTTTCCAGTGCTTTCAGATGCCTATAGTCCTCCTTTGAGCCTCTTAGCCAGGAACTTGGGGATTTAGTTACTGAATTTGGCCTTGGTTACCACACTAGTAGCAACATGTTGGGCCAAATTGTAGGAATTCCAGCTGAAGTGGGAAAACTGGAAGACCTGGCACTGGTACTTTGAAATAGGTCTCTATTCTTGTTTGATCTGCCACTACTTATTTTTCAGAGTCTTCAAAAGTTTCCCCATGTATGTTGTTCAGCTTTTGTAACTTAATTCAGTGGCAGAGACAGTGAGGGATGTTTACTTCATCTTGCCAAGAATGGGAAACTAATCCTAGGATTTAGGTTAATAGCCTGGCAAATTTTTCCATAAAGAGCTATAGGATATATTTTAGGTTTGGGAGTCATATGATTTCTGTTGCAGCTACTGCACAGTTATACCATGAAAACAGCCAAAAGCAGAACATAAATATATAAACAGTGAAACCAATGACTAGACTACAGATCACAGTGAGCCGATCCATTATAAACAATGAATATGGTATTTATGGAGTGAAAAATACTAAGCAGGAGTAAGGAATGACAATAAAAATATGGAACGTTCCTTCTCTTTGCCTGGCTGGGAAAATCTGGCACCAGTGATAAGAACACCTCAAAGACCCACTCTATTCTGTTTCAGTTAAACACTGTGTCGCTCCTTCCTGTAACACCCTCCTGGCTGTTAAGTGCCAAGCATGTTCCTTTTGAATAGCCCTCATGAGTTATAGGGCAGTTACGGCTGTATACTTTTCCTGCCAATTGTTACTCCACTTTTCTTTCTATCTACTACTTCTTAATCAACATTTAGTTACCTATTGCCTTTTAGTGTTGATTTTGACAGGGCTAAGAATAGCTAATGGGCTAATGGTCTGAGCTAGATGCACAGGCATATTTGAGGGTGGTGCTGTCTCTTTAGGTGTCAGCCAAGACGACAAGCAGGAATAATGTATTAATAATAGAAGGCTGACATTTCTAACCAACTCATGTGGGCAGATGAGTACAATTTTTGCTATTTATCACAGAAAAGGTTACGGATATTAGCCCTGAGTAAACAGAAGCATTTTCGATCACAGTGTTCCCAGATGATACAAATCAATCAGAAGTATACTTTGACTAAAGAAGGTTAGACATCATGGTAAATGGAAACAAATGGGTATGAATCTTCTACCTGGGTCGTTTCTTGTCAGGGATAGGTATTGTCCCAATGTCTTCATTTTTTTGTCTCATGGAAACAGTTTCCTAGGTCTCCATCCCCATTGTGTGCATGGACAATGGTCAGATATACAGTGTCTGGATTTCAACCTGAGGTTTATCAGGAAAAATGTTACATTTTCAGTTCTGTATCTCACACCATAGGCTAGACATTCTTGTGCAGAGCCCAGGATGCTCTGTGACTTCCATCTCCTTAAGATTTCACATCTGGTAGGAATTGGTACAAGGCTATTTCTGGAGTTTTCATTTACATTACCAAAAAATTTCTTCCTCAGCAATTCCTACCTTCAGCAATTTCAAGGGAAAAATGTACTTTTTCATGATCTTCTCTTTGAGGAACTGTTAGAAGGAAGAATAGGAAGAACAGAACAGTAGGAAAGAAATTAAAACCCAACATTTCTTGTAGAAGAGAATACTATAATATTGTCATATGTATGTAATAATTTATTCTTTGCAACCACTTAGTAGAACATGAAGGATTTAATTTGCACAAAAAAATCCCAGTGATCTGCATAACAGGGTCTACTCTACTAGTACTGTGGTGAAGAACTTGGAGTCTGAAGGGAGTCCCTTGGAACATACCATATATCCTGTGTACTACCTTTGTTAGTTTGGACTTCCTTGTGCCTTAAGTTTTTTTTAATTGGGAAAATGGAAAAAGTAATGGCACCTCTCTCAAAGGTTTAAGGGTTAAATAGGTATACAAAACCACGAAATGCAGTCCCTGGGGTATGGTAGACATAAGTGTTAGCTACTTGATATCTTGCCATCAGAGAGTTATGGGAAACTTCTAGGGCTGCTTCAATCAAGGAGAAGGGTGTCACCAAGACAGGTAAGCAGCTTTTGTAAGGTAGATCATCAGGATGTATAAATTTGGTTTGGTGATATTTATTAGGTTTGAAAAGAGATATGTGGAATATGATGTAAGACTTCTTGAATTATCTTCTCAACCAAGTTTTGCTAAAGAGATCAGACCAGTTGCTGGGGCATGGCTGTCCTGGGGTTTAGTGATACGAGAGAGTCCTGTGTAGTATTGGAGTCATGTTGGCACTGAGGAGCACAAGCTGCTCTGTGTTACAACTTAGCATTGGTCTTCAACCCAACCATGAGACAGACTGTGTTTTTCTCTCAAGCAAGAAGATGAAAAATGATGACAGAAATGTCACACTAAGAAACAACATTTGGTTTTGTCACAACAAACTTCCTAAATCCTTAGAATTTCCTGAATAATAAAGATGATGGGGTGCCTTGTTCTTATAAATCCCTTTCAAGTATAATCCATTTTATGATAATGGAGTGACATTTGGTGTGCCTGTAGGTGGCTTCAGAATGGGGGCTTACTGCCAGAAAGCCAAACTTTGACTAGTAGGATGAGCATGGAATTTAACCAATAATAGTCAATGAATGACTGATGTTTCTACATCCACCTCTAAACTACAGTTGGGGGGGGGCTCCAAAGTAGGTGAACATATTAAAGCTCTGAGAGTAGCATATCTAGAAAGAGCATGGTCACTCTCTATACCCCTCATACCTTGCTCTATGTATGTCTTTTGTTTGCTTCTTCTTAAACTGTCCTTCATGATAAAGAGTTAATAGTAAACATATTAATTATCTGAATTCTGTGACTCATTATAGGAACTTATGGAACCTGACATTTGGGAAATATCATGAGAAACTTTAAATTTGTAGATGCCTCAGAAATATGAGCAGCCCAGCTAACCCCTCTGCAACTGGGACCTGAAGAGGTGACAGCTTTTGTGGTTAGCCCTAACCTTGTGGGGTCTGTACTTACTCTACGAGTTGCTGATACCAGAACTGATTTCAAATACAGAGTTGGTACTGAAGATTAGAGTTTTGTTAGTGTCAGGAAAACTTCCATACATTTGGTGTAAAAAAATCTTTCACATTGTCACATGAGAAATATCCAGAGTGTGAGAAGGACAGATTGACTGACTGTGGCAATACATGGGTCCCTGAGAGACTCCCAGAGAACTGGGATTGCTCAAGGGAAGCACTGAAATATTAGAGTATAAATATTAAGGAAAAATTTGCCATCTGACATCTATGTAATAAAATTCTGATGATTCCCTGATGGAATCAGGAATGACTTCTGGGCTGAGTTTTTCCATGTTTCTACTGATTATTCATTTTCCATTTGTACATTCAACAACAATAATTAATTCTCTGTTAGATCTGAAACATTTAGAATAGATATCTGATAGGCAAAGTCATAGCTTTCAGAGAACCTATTATCTAAAATATAGAAGAAAGACATTGAACTGATAATTAAAAGTAGCAAATTAAAGTCTACTTTTTAAAAGTTGTTATGCCAGAAGTTCTCATGGATATTAAGAGATTAGATTTTAAAATAAAAGAAACTTCTAAGTCACTTAGCTGTCCTGAATTTTGTGAGAATTTCCCCTCCTGACATTGTATAATTTCTTTGCTACTTAAAATCTGACAAATGACAGATAGGAGGGGAGAGGTAGGGAAGCTTAAAGTTCTTGTTAGAACTACTGAAGCCCTAAAACAGGCCATAATTCAACAGTCCTCTACCTCATGAGGGAAGCCCATTTTCAGAATGTTTGAATTTTACTTTTGGAGAGCTCTTCCACTTTAGAGAGCTCCTTCCTCCTCAATAAAATGAGATTATGCAGAATCATAGTGCACAATCTATATAATATGTTGTATAAGGATAATGCTTATTTTGATTTTCTGGGAGCATGTGAGGTATCTGTTTTAGAAAACTTTTTTTTTAGGATCCACCCCTATAGCTAGTTTATTTATTCCTAAATTTCTTCAGGTCTTAGTTTTCACCAATTTTCTTTTCATTCATCATTTTCTGTGAACACATATTTACTTCATTATTATTCTTCCACTTTGCTTAAAACAACAAAATCAGGATTCACTGCATGGTGCGGGAGATTGCTATGGCCTGTTATCTTGATCCCTGATTTCTGCAGCATTTTAGCCACTCACTACCAGTTTCCCCTGGGAACAAGCACTGTGGGTTGGAAAAGAAAGATACTGCTTCTTCATGCAAGCAAATCTGATTATTTATGAAATCTTCAACTAAAACTTAAGAAAAAAAGCCAATTGTATGTATCTCTGTAAAGACATCCTGAGAAATAGATTCCTTAGTTTGACTGATACTTTTGTTAAAATTCAGAGTCACGAGACTAGAAATGCTTAGTCAATTTCTTAGATTGGCACAGAAGACAAATTGACTGCTTCCTTTTGTCTGAGCCTATTGCAAACTGTACTCATCAAGTCTTCGCTTCATGAAATTGGTCTCTTTTGTCTTTGAAGACAGGTTTCAAGCTGAGGAATTCTGCATCGGTAGCAATTTCTTGTTGGTTTTCAGGAAAAGCTGAGGGAATCACAGATTACAGATATAACACGACTTGCACAAAAGTTTAATGACATGGCTCCATGTAGTCTTAGCATTAAATACATCTGAGATGAAAGAAAATGAAGATAAATTCAGTAGTAAATAATAAAATTTGATATCTCTCAGCATGGATGGAGGAAGGGGTTGTATAGTCAGAAACTTGCTTCCTGTTTCCATGGCCCACAGAAGCTTGCTTTTAGTTATTTTCTGTATCTTCCTAGAATATGAATACCACACATGGGGAATACTGATGTTTATTTATTTAAAATTGTGCTTGTCCATATTAACTCAAATAATGAAATATTTGCAAATAATTCAGACAGTGGTACAGTCTATCAACATAACTTTCTTGAGGACTAATTGTCTTGTGTGGTAACATAGTTGGTTGAGTGTTGGAAATGGAGTATCTGCAGGATCTCTGAGTCAACTGTCTGCAGCCTGTCTTGGGACTTCCAGTCTCATTGGACATTTGCATACTCACATGACACTAGCTATTATTTGTGTCTATCAACAGAAAAAATGCATAGTGAAAAATAGTGTGACATGTTAGCTAATAAAGGCAGAAAGTAATGTTAAAAAAATCTGTATCTTTTTTTTTTAAGGTTTTTTGAGACAGCGTCTCGCTTTGTGGTTCAGGCTGGCCCTGAGCTCAGCCTCCAACTCACATCACAGCAATCCTCCTGCCTCTGCCTCCCGAGTGCTGGGATTACAGGCATGAGCCGCTATGCCAGGCACTGTGGTATGTGGTACTGGTTGCTGCTGGGGTGAGCCTCCATGCCCAGTATTGTTATATGGTTAACTGGGGATCAATCCCGGGTCCTTGCACTTGCAAGACAGGCGCCTGAACCACTGAGCTATATCCCTAGCCTGAAAAATTGGTATCTTATGACCCACTAGAGTAGTATTAACAAATGTTGAAACTAATTGGCAAAGATAATTCAGGGAAGGAAATTTATGTGCGTCTTGAAGTATCCTATAGCTCTATCTTATAAAGGGAAAAATAAGCGTTTGCAATAAAATCATTTGTCTGTAGTCATGTTAATCAAGTGACAAAACAAACCTAAGATGACCAATATTTGGACAACTGGCATCACTTGCCTCCTGACTCAATACAAGAAGAAGTACATAGTTTCACTACTGATGTACTTTTGCAAAAATGTTTTAGCTGAATGAATGTATTGAAGCATCCATTGGGTAATCTATTATATTATACAAGATCATTGGTCTGATTCATTAAAAAATCAATGCTATGAAAACAGAAATTATCTGAGAGAACTAGTTTATGAAGGGAAAAACATCACAGGCATTTGTTGTCATTCTCAGCATTGTGGTGGTAGGATCAGGTTCAGAGGCCTGGACTGGGGGTTGGGGGGTGAGCACGCAGAATCACCACACAGACTCTGGGGAGGTTTTGGCAAATTCTTCCGGGTTATTGAGGACTATATAGGCTTATATAGAACAGGAGAATGGGAGTGGCTATAAACGCATAGGGGCGAAGGGCTGTAGCTGATTGGTGGGGCACAAATTTTTTACCTTTTACAGTTTGCTCTTGGCTGAGCAATGGAGTCACAACTAGAGAAGGAAAGGAAGCCCCCAAGCAGCTATAGGCCAGTTTCTCCATATGAGAGTGAGTGTGCTCGAACTCCTTGGGTGTCTCCTAGCCTGAGACATACATGCAACATACTTGACCCAACCAGACTTGAGTTTCTCCTTCAGGCATTCCTTGGCTCTCATTTAAATTTGAGGACAAGCTTTTAAACAGATTTTCAGACAACTGGTAATCTTTAAATATGTAAGTTTCTCATGGTGTTAGTGTTAATTTTAACGGGTTTGAGAATCATATTGTGGTTATTAATCAAAGTCTATAGTTTGAATTAGGGTATAATTTTTCTATTATATAGTCTAGGAATTTAAACAAATGTGCAATGATATGCTTCCACCATTCCAGTGTCAGTACTTTCACAATCTTAAAATTTCTCTTGCTACGTCTGTCCATCTCTTCACTAACTCAGCTCTGGCCACCATTGGCAGTTTACTGTCTTAATGGTTTTTCCTTTCTAGAATGCCAATTGTTAGAGTCATACAATATGTAGCCTTTTCAGACTGTCTTTTTTAACTTATTAATGTACATATAAGTTTACTTCATATCATTTCATAATTTAGTAGTTCATTTATTTTTCTGTGTTGTAATTTGTTCTCTGAGAGATCTGAGACTTTTTTTTTCTGATCAAGAACTTCAGCACAGCGAAATTTCTAAGGTACTATACTGAAGGATACATGTCTTCACACTTTGTTCAAAAGGAAGTACACATAGCAGGAAGTGCCCTGATATAAATTATGGCTTTGAGTAATACTCACCCTGAAAGATATTTTGGTTGCTTCCAGTTTGGGGCAATTATGAATAAAGCTGCTAAATATTAAACAGCATCATTTCTAGGTTTTCTGTCTTCCAAAGTGGCTGTACCATTCTGCATTCCCATCAGCAATGGATGTGCTTCTGTTTGCTTAAACTTTCTGTTGTGGTTGTCATTGTCAGTGTTGCAGATTTTCATCTTTTTTAATAATGTATAGTGGATGGTGGTATCTTATTATTTTAACTTTTTGATTTTAAATGTCTTTCCCTTTTACATTGTAAATCTTCTTCTCCTTTATAAATCTCCTCCTCCTCCTCTTCTTCTCCTTCTTCTCCTTCTTCTTTTTCTACTTCTTCTTCTCCTTCTTCTTCGTTTTGAGACAGGATCTGCTTTGCAGTTCAGGCTGGCCCTGAACTCAGTTTGCAGCCTAGGCTAGCCTTGAACTCAAGGCAGTCCTCCTGGTCTGCCTCCCACATGCTGGGATTTACAGGTGTGACACCCAACATTGTGGTTCGTGGTTACTGAGTGCTGGGCTTACAGATGTGAGACACCACACCCAGCATTGCAGTTTGTGGTTACCAGGGATTGAACTCAGGACTTTGCACTTGCCAGGCAGTCTCTGGAACCACTGAGCTAAATCTTCAGCTCTTATTCATACTATTCTATTTTTCTTTTCTGAAACTATTCTTTTAATCTGAATTTTATCACTTAACTTTTGAGTCTTTATTCTGATTTTATTGACCTTTCATGTTTTCTTTATCACTTTTATCTAAGAATAGCAGTTTATAATTCTTTTACGAACAACTCCAAAGGCTAGACCAAATTTTAAACTATGTGGATGTGCCAAGCACTGTATAAATATAACCTTATTGTAAATGCAAAGTTTTATAAATCTAGTGACTAGCTGTCTTCCCCAGCTCACTTGACAAATGCTCAAAGCAGCTTTTTGAAAGTGTTGACTTTATCTCTGCAGAGTATGCATCTTGCTTATTTTTTCTTTTTTGAAATACTTAGTATAGAGTTCACACCATTCCTTTTTGCTGCTTATTATTGTATGAAATGTTTCTTAAGATTTTAGAAAGGAGGGTTAGGATAACTTCTAACTTTATACTCTAAAGCCAATTATATTGTTTTACATAGTTTTAAAAAATATAAGGATTTACTTTCTAAGATCCTCTGATCCTCCTCTGATCCCTGATTCTCATATATTCTCTTTTTTCTGTTTTCCTTGTATTCAACAATTTGTTTTTCATGCATAGCATTTACTTTTTGGATTTCATACTGAAAGAGAGGTTTTGAGGGTAACTGTGATATTCCATGGGGAATAGTTTCTTCAGAACATGTAGAAGGAGCCTTGTGCTTGCCCATTACTGACTAAAATCCAGTTTTTATATTGTTCCTGGGCAATTCTGTTGGTGTAAGTCCGATGTAAGTCCAGGGTCACAGAAAGAAATGAGGCATTCAGGGATGAGTTCCATTAGAGAGAACAGCCTCGGCAGACTGAACCACCGTGCTGTCTTCCAACAGCTCTTTTATTATGGAGCCAATACAAAGTAGCAATGCAAAGGGATAAAAACAGAAAAGGTAGTCTGGGGCATTTCCTGGGACAGGCCCTGCAGTTCTTCTGATTCCTATCCCAGTGTTTGTTTACCTATTTCGATCTCGTTTGCAAGATTCAGTAACACAAAACTTAACAAGATGCCCTGAGAACATTCTGTGAACTGGTGATAAGAAAACTCAGGAATTCTGCATAAGGAGCTCTGCAGAAGTTCTGCTTAACTGTCCTAGGAAACTGCTAAACGGCTACCTTTTCTCCTACACAATTCAGAGTGACTTCCTATTGGAAATTTTAGAATTCTTAGAGATGCAGGATTCCTTGTGCTTCCTGTGGCACAGATGGTATTCAAGTTTTGTAGGTAGTAAATGTTTGCTTGCACCTGCCTGTGTTTTAGAATGTGTGAGGACGTTGTGTCTCCCAGATTTGTTGAAGATGGGGATCATCTGTTATAGTTTGCTCTTCCAGTTATTTGTTTGCTTTTTATGGTCAAATTTAACGAGGTTAAAAAAGCATACAACCACAACCTTCGTCTTCCTTATGTAAAGTATCATGTGCAAAAATGTATAGTGAAATGACATAATTGAATCATTTATGAACTAGTTTCAACAAAAGATGGTTTTATAATACAAATCTTTGTACCGTGAGTGCCTAGAGATTTCCTTTTAGGTAAGACTAACATATTGGACTATTATCTGTGGGTTCTTAGGAAAGTAGCTCAGTTGTTTCATGCAGTGTTTGTTTTATCTTTTCAGTGGAGATTCACTTCTTTTCAAAGAAGCACTTCCATATCTGATTACAGACATGGACTATTATAGTAATCATACTTTTCATAATCATGAACCATTCTCTGTTTCCTAAATCTTTTCACTTCTGAAATATATTTTGGTTCTATGAATTTTTCCCAATACTCCTTTCAATTTGTTGTTATAAACATTCTTTGGCTTTAAAAGCAATGTGGAATCTTAAATTTTATTCTCTTGAAAGGTATTTTTGCTGAATGTTGTAGATCTTAATGTAGAATAAAAATCTTGTAGTTGGTAAAAATAACATTATTTTAAAAAGAGAGCAAAGATTAATAAAAATTGGAAAAATAAAGTTATATTTTTGAATTCATGTATGATTTCTAGTTTATACTAGAAAATAAAAAGGAAAAAATGTAAAATTTAACAGCGTTTTACATCCTTTTCCCATTTCCCTTAGGATCTAGATCTGGTTTGTATAATTTTGTTCCCTCCAAAAAAATTCAAATCTCATTTGAGTTTTGGCAAAGGATATGGAAAAAACCCCTGATATTTAATTATGACCTAAATGATTTTATTAGAAAGCATAAATGCTTTCAAAGATGTAAGGAGCATCAAAAAATATATATCAGTCTGGTTAATGTTACTTCTTGGTTGTGTTGAATAATGACAGTAAAACATGAAATTTGTGTCTCTAAAAGGCCATGAATTCAAAATAACATCCGAAGCAAGTTTACAAAGAATAGTCATTATATTAGATAAGCTTATATATACTTTCATATTAAAATTTTTAGTGATTTTTATAATACGGAGTCTTGATGCACATAGTTTTGCTACTATTGTCAACCAGATATATTTTAAGGATATAGTTATTTTTTTCTGCCCATGGCAGGAAAGAAGTTCTGTTGTAAAAGTGTTACTATGGGAATGGAGCAAAGACACATAGAGATCAGAGTCAGGTCAAAAACAACTTTACTTCTTCCACTGTGATGGAGTCAGACCCACCAAATTGTGCTCTAAATGTTTGGCTCCAACTCTTCCTTGATTTGTTTTTCCTTCTATAGTCCTCTACTCCTATCTCATTCTTTGGTGGGTGGGTCTGATTTAACAGGTGATTTTTTGTAAACAGTCTTTGTTATAAGAAAGGTGAGTGTCAGATCTCCAGGACAGACTGTCATTTATATAGATGAGGAGTGAGCAAAAACTGATAGTTATCAACTTTGAAGGGTCAGAAAGCAGCCTAAGAGCAGTAAAGGGTTTCTTTCCTCATTTTAACTAACTTCACAATAGCTGAACTGAACAGTGTAGACAATGTCTTTTTACATTTTCTAAAAAAAATTCAAATCTTTATTGGTACATTATGAATACACATCATCATCACATTCAACATTAAGAGTTTGTACCAGATTATGACATGACTTGATTCTCATTTTTCCTCTTCCCCCACCCATCTTGCAACCTCAACACCCCATATATGTAAACTTTGTTTCTTTTTTTTTTTTTTACTACTATCACATTCTTTTTCCACTCCTTATTTACCTCTACACTCTCTTTGCTTTTAAATATTTTCTTTTTCATAATATCAACTATATATACTGCAACTCATTTACATCTTCATTTTCTCATACCAGAGAAAAGATATGAGATTTACATATCTGTGTATCTCTTTATTTCACTTATGAGGATATCCTCAAGGTACATCCATTTGAGTATGAATGATTCAACCTTATCATTTTTAATGGCAGAATAATACTCCATTCTATAAAAGAATTACATCTTTATTAGCCAGTCTCCAGGTGATGGACATTTTGGTTGCTTCCAATATTTAGCAAACACAAACTGAGCTGCTATAAACATGGGTGCACATATGTCACTGTGATATGAATCTTTTAATACTTTTGTGTGTATACCTAGCAGAATGGTCTAGTCAAATGGGACCTCTAATCCTAGCTTTTTGAGTAAACTCCCTACTGATCTCCACAGAGGTTGTATGAGTCTACACTCCCATCAACAGTGGAGAAGCGTTCCTTTTTTTCCACAGTATTGCCAACACTTCTTGTTGGCTAATTATGAAATAGCAGATTCTTTGTGGAGTGAGATGAAATCTCAGTTTTCATCGGCATCTCTTGAATGACTAAAGATGTTGAGCATTTCTTCATATACTTCTTAGCTGCTCTCACTTTTCCTCTGAAAAGTATCTGTTCATTTCAAATGCCTATATTTGAATTGGGTCTTTAAATTTTGGTGGGCTGATTTTTTTTAAAGCTCTTCATATATTCGAGATACTAGCCTTTTGTCTGAGAAACAGCTGGTAAAGATTCTTTCCCATGTTGTTAGTTGCCTTTTTGCTCTGTTAGTGGTTTCCTTTGCTGTGCAAAAGCTTTTTAATAGAATGAGATCCCATTTGTTGATTTCTTCGGCAAATTCTCATGTTGTGGAAGTTTTGTTCATGAACTTTTTTCCTAAGCCAGTGTCTTCAAGAGTTTTACCTAATCTATTCTGCAGCAGGTTTAGTGTGTCCATTTAATATTTAGGTCTGTTATCCAGTTTGATTTTTAACTTGGAACATGGTGAAAGAGCTAGGTCTAGCTTTCGTCTTTGGCAAGTTAAAGCCCAGTTTTTCCAGCACCATTTGTTAAAGAAGCTATTTGTCCTCTACTGAGGATTTTTGGCTCCTTTGTCAGAGATGAGGAGACTCAGTGTATCTGGAGTAGTTTCTGGATCTTCTAATCTACTCCATTGATCATCAGATCTGTTACTTTGTTAGCACTATGCAGTTTTTATTACAACAGCTTGATAATATAGTTCAGGTTTGAAATTGTAATACTCTCCACCATGCTCCTGTTGCTTGGAATTGCTTTCACTATTCTAGGGTTTTTTTTTTGGTTCCAGATGAATGTTTGGATTTTTTTCTCTAAATCTGTGAAATATACTGTTGGGATTTCAATTAGGATTGCATTGAATCTATATAGTAGTTGTGGGAGTATAGCCATTTGACGATATTGGTTCTTCCTACCCAGGAGCAAGGTATGTCTTTCCATTTTTTGATATCTTCTTCTATTTCCTTTTTCAGAGTGCTGTAGTTTGAAGAATAGAGGTCTTTCACCTCTTTTGTTGGATTAATTTCTAGGTTTTTTTTGTGTGTGTGATTATGAAAGGTATGGACTTCTCAATTTCTATCTCAGTGGATCTACTGTTTGTGTACACAAAAGCTATTGAATTTTGAGCATTGTATCCAGCTATGCTAGTAAATATGATGATTAGGTCCAGCAGTTTTTTAGTCGAGTTTTTAGGTTCTTCTATGTAGGGTATCATGTTGTCACCAAATAATGACAATTTAACTTCTTCTTTTCCTATCTGTATTCCTTTTATTTCTTTCTCTTGCCTAATTGCTGTGGCTAATATTTTCAAGACTATATTAATCAGAAGTGGTGAGAGAGGACATCCTTGTCTTGTTCCTAATCTTAGTGTGAAAGGTTTCCATTTTTGATCATTTAGTATGATGCTGGCAATCATTACCTTGATTCCAAAAGCAGAGAAAGATCCAACCAAAAAAGAGAACTACAGGCCAATATCGCTAATGAACACTGATACAAAAATTCTCAGTAAGATACTGGCAAACAGAATACAGAGAATCATCAAAAAGATTATACACACTGACCAAGTTGGATTCATCTCAAGGATGCAAGGATGGCTCAACATGTGTAAATCAATAAATGTAATACTCTACATTAAGAAACTCAAGGGCAAAAACCACATGGTCATCTCAACTGATGCAGAAAAAGCATTTGACAAAATACAACACCTATTCATGTTCAAAACCCTACAGAAATTTAGAATAGAAGTTCTCTGTCTGAAACTAATAAAAGCTATTGATACAAAACCATTAGCCTTTTTACATTTTTAACTAAGTTTACTGTGCCCTTCACATTTCATAGCAGCTGGAATGTTTTGAGTCAAAGGGGATGAGATTCCGCAGCAGGGTAACTGATCTTTGGAGACAGGGAGCGAGCTCACAGCAGGCATTTCTAATTCACATTTTTTTCTAAATTCCCTTCTCTTCTTGTAAAACATTTTTAATTTTATTATTAAGCATTTTCTAATTTACTTGCTTTTCCCTAACCTTGTATAAAGGAGAACTCTACTGAAAATAAGAGACACTGACTAGCATTGTCAGTCTTATAAAATAACCACTAATGTGCTTTAAAAAGTTAATTAAATATCTTAGTTAAGATAGATATTCCAAAAATTTTGTCTCCAGTGAAATAAATTAGCCTGATATATGAAAGACATTAGCTATTCATAGAGATTAAATTCTAGAAGGGACCAGTAATTAAAGCAGAGAATCTGTTAAGAAATATATACTTTTAAATGTCAATAAATTAAGTTCATATATCATAGAGAAAAGACAATAGCTTAGGGACTATTATACCCAAAACTTTAAAAATATAGAAAAGATCAAGTTTTAAAATCTTGAAACTACGGCAAGGATTTTATATAAAGAGATAAATCTTAGGATTCTTAATATCAAATACTTAAATGACCAAAATTATTATAATCATACCCAAAGTACTCTGAATCTGTAACTTTGAAAATAAATAAGATTTATTTTGCTTTGAGCATAATAAGATTAGCAAAATTCTTATAACATCTAAAATAGTATTAGCAATCTCTAAAAATTAGGGTGAGAATAAAAGACAGCTAAACATATTTAGAATTTTGATAATTAGCTTTAGTATAAAAATGTAATAAATTTTATAATCCTTGTACTCATGCATGGTTTGCTATTTTAGATACTTGATATTTTCAAAAAAATTGGATGTACTAAATTTGTGGTTGCCATTTAATAATTTGAGGAATTCAATCAAATTTATAGTGAATGTCTAAATATGCAATAAAATTGATTTTCAGTTTTTTAGCAGATATGAATTTAGTAAATAAAAACACTAAATTGAACATTAAACTAGTACTTAGTAGCGCTAAGCACTAATGTATATAGTGCTTTGTGACTATAATCATTAGTTCTCTGAAAATTTCACATTTACAGCCAGTGTTGTGTCATACACAAAACTTGCTGTGTCTCCTGCCTTTAGGAAGGTATAGAAAAGATATTCAAGCAGCATTCTGATTTAGCTACTCTGTGATCCCTCATTGTGTCACTGGCCCTTGGTATCAGTATTTTAGTCACTGCCGATGCAGAGGCAGAGGAGATCAAGTATAGTTGGAATTTTTGGGATTTGTGGACTTCCACTTCTTGTTTGGATATACTGGTATGTTATAGATATTTGTTCAGTCTTTTCACACTTTCAGTGTGAGAACACTTCCTTCTTCATCTGACCCATGTACTTCTTGTGGGGCTACTATTATAGCTCCCTCTTTCCTCATTCATAGACATGGATATATGTTACACAAGACTCAGAATTGTGCACTCTCTTTGGTCATGTGAACTACCGGATAAGAAGGCCTTTGATTCAAAAGTACTTCAGAATTAGGTATCATGGAGATGAAGGAAAAGACTTCTACCTAATTTCCACTTCCATGTAATCTTGATGATTGAAAAGTGTGGTTCTGGAAGATGATTGTCTATTTCTATGATGCACGAAAGAACCCATGATGGTGGAATGAGAGTGAT
Organism: Petromus typicus; assembly: GCA_004026965.1. Taxonomy (NCBI): domain Eukaryota; kingdom Metazoa; phylum Chordata; class Mammalia; order Rodentia; family Petromuridae; genus Petromus; species Petromus typicus. Next base: position 37,508 of record PVIR01006883.1, read on the forward strand.
CCTTGGAGAAAAGTTAGTTGTAATTTGGTGAAGTGAGATGCTTGATAATGTTTGAGTCTCTTGTCCTAGGTCCTGAAGTGTTAGGAGTTGTCCTTGACTTTAGAGGAATTATTCCATTTTGAGGAGTTTGTCATTTACTTCTCTTCTCTAAATCTACCCTTTCATGTCCTTCTCTGTGGTCATGGATCTGGACTTGGGAGAGTATTTTCTCCTTTGTGAACTGGCCTGATATTAGCATCTATCAATAGATAGTACTGATAATAAGTAATATAATAAGATAATAAGATGATAAGATAATAAGATAAGAGAAGGAGGAAGGCACTTTTCTTCCTGTTATGGCTTGTCTGGATGTTCTTCCAAAGCCTTATATGGTCATAGGTACGGCTTTTCAGAGATGGTGTGATCTATAGTGTGTGAGGTTAAGATTAAGAGTACAGAACTACTAAATTAGTCCACTGATTGGTTTGATGTAGTTCTGGGAAGAATTAAGGGTGTCCCACCCTTGATGTGTGTCTACTTGCCCTAAGGGCACCCTGGATACAATATACAAGGGACAGAGAGAATCTCTTCCTCATTGCTTGCTACTTGCGCTTGGAAGCTTTTGCAGCTTTGTCTGCTTGAACTGTTTCACCTCAGTGACGTCCTCTGCTAGGCCACCTTTCCGAGGAGTCAGCCAACTAGGGACTGAAACCTCCACAGGTTGTGAGCCTACTCAACCTTTCTTCTTTTAATTTTAACTTGTCTGTACATTTGGCACCAAACTACTGTAGCTGTCTGCCACAAACCTACACTGTTTCCATGTGCAAAATATTCTTATAAGGATTACTATTTTGACTGAAACTTATAATGTTATATTGTCTGCTCCACCACATTGATAATTTTCTCATTGCCATCCTTAAATACCTGAAGCTAAGTAATGTGTAAAGGAAATATATTGACTTAGAACTCAGTTTTGGGAAGTTGAAAGTCTAATTTGGTAGCCCATTGATGTGATATGTAGCAGGGTTCCATTGGTTCTGGTCATAATGGAGAATATCTCCATGTTGGGAATGAATGGAATAGGAAGAGATGATTGGTAATGCTAGATGTCATAGACCAGGGAGGGGGGCCATTCATTCTCTTTTATAACAACTTTTATGAAGTTACTCAGGGTCCCAAAAAACAATTTCCTTTGAGGGCAGCAACCCTCAGTGACCCAGTTTTTCTCTCCTCTAAAGATCTGCCACCTTCACACTAAGACACTGAAGACAAAATTACTTTTTTTAAAAAAATTTTTAATCTTTATTGATATATTACATATACGCATCATGATTGCACTCCATAATGGGGATTTGTACCAGTATAAGACACAACTTAATTCTCACTTTTTCCCATAGCCCTACCCACCCTACCACCCCCTCATATACATAAAATTTGTTTCCTTACTTTTTTGTTACAATCTCATCATTTTTTCCCCTTCTCCCTATTTTACATTAAGCATTTTATATTTCACAATATATAACATACAATGCTAGGACTCATTTACATCTTTATTTTCTCATACCAGAGAAAAGATGTGATATGTAACTATCTGTGCCCTATTTATTTCACTTATGAGGATATCCTCAAGGTATGTCCACTTAAGTAGAAATGATTCAAACTTATCATTTTTTATGACAGAGTAACACTCCATCCTGCAGAAGAACCACAGCTTTTTTATCCAGTCTCCAGCTGATGGACACTTGGGGTGTTTCCAAGATGTAGCAATCACAAATTGGGCTGCTATAAACATGGATGCACATATGTCACTGTGATATGAGTCTTTTAATTCTTGTGTGTATATACCTAGCAGGGCAATGGCCGGGTCAAATGGGACCTCCAATCCTAGCTTTTTGAGGAATCTCCAAACTGATCTCCACAGGGGTTGTACGAGTCTACAGTCCCACCAACAGTGGAGAAGGGTTCCTTCTTCTCCGCAGCCTCGCCAACATTTGCTGTTGGCTGATTCTGAAATGACAGCCATTCTATGTGGAGTGAGATGAAATCTCAGTGTTGTTTTCATCTGCATCTCTCGAATGACTGATGATGTTGAGCATTTCTTCATATGCTTCTTAGCTGCTCTTACTTCTTCCTCTGAAAAATATCTGTTCATTTCAGATGCTCATTTTTGAATTGGGTCATTAAATTTGAGTGGGCTGATTTTTTTGAGCTTTTTATATATTCTAGATAGTAGCCCTTTGTCTGAGGAACAGCTGGTAAAGATTTTTTCCCACATTGTTGGTTGCCTTTTTGCACTGTTGGTGGTTTCTGTTGCCATGAAGAAGCTTTTTAAAAGAATGAGATCCCATTTGTTGATTTCCTCAGCCAATTCCTGTGCTATAGAAGTTTTGTTCATGAAGTCTTTCCCTAAGCCAATGTCTTCGAGAGTTTTACCTAACCTGTTTTGCAGAAGGTTTAGAGTGTCTGTTTTAATATTTAGGTCTCTTACCCACTTTGATTTTAGCTTGGTACATGGTGAAAGAGTTAGATCTAGTTTTAGTCTTTGGCAAGTTAAAGCCCAGTTTTTCCAGTACCATTTGTTAAAGAGGCTATCTTTCCTCCATTGAGGATTTTTGGCTCCTTTGTCAAAGATGAGGCTCAGTGTATCTGGAGTAGTTGCTGGATCTTCCAGTCTACTCCATTAATCTTGGGTCTGTTACTTTGCAAGTACCATGGAGTTTTTATCACAGTGGCTTTGTAGTATAGTTTCAGGTTCGGAGCTGTAATACCCCCAACCACGTCCCTGTTGCTTAGAATTGCTTTGGCTATTCTAGGTCTTTTGTGGTTCCAGATGAAAGTTTGGATTTTTTTTCTCTAGATCTGTGAAATATGCTTTTGGGATTTGAATCGGGATTGCATTGAATGTGTAGAGTAGTTTTGGGAGCATAGCCATTTTGACAATATTGGTTCTTCCTACCAGGAGCAAAGTATGTCTTTCCATTTTTTGACATCATCTTCTATCTCCTTTTTCATAGTGCTGTAGTTTTCATAGTAGAGGTCTTTCACCTCCTTTGTTAGATTGATTCCTAAGTATTTTATTTTTGGGGGTGCTATTGTGAAAGGGACTGACTCTCCAATTTCTATCTCAGTGGGTCTACTGTTTGTGTATACGAAGGCTATTGATTTTTGAACATTGACCTTGTAATCAGCTATGGGGCTAAAATTGGCGATTAGGTCCAGCAGTTTTTTAACTGAGTTTTTAGGATTCTCTAGATAGAGTATCATGTCATCAGCAAATAATGACAATTTAACTTCTTCTTTTCCAATCTTTATTCCTTTTATTTCTTTCTCTTGCCTAATTGCTATGGCTGATATTCCAGAACTATATTGAACAGAAGTGA
>PVIR01006883.1:40966-63713 GCA_004026965.1 Petromus typicus
TGATACTGGCTGAAGGTTTCTCGTAGATAGCTTTTATTAGTTTGAGATACAGACCATCTATTCCGATCTTCTGTAGAGTTTTGAACATAAATGGGTGTTGTATTTTGTCAAACGCTTTTTCTGCATCAATTGAGATGACCATATGATTTTTGTCCTTAAGCCTGTTAATATAGTGTATAACATTGATTGATTTACATATATTGAACCATCCTTGCATCCCTGGGATGAATCCAACTTGGTCAGAGTGTATAATCTTTTTCATAATTCTCTGTATTCTGTTTACCAGGATCTTATTGAGGATTTTTGCATCGATATTCATTAGAGATATTGGCCTGTAGTTCTCTTTTTTGGTTGGGTCTTTCTCTGCTTTTGGAATCAGGGTAATGGTTGCTTCTAGAAATGAATTTCGATGTACTGCTTCTCTTTTAACTTTATTAAAGAGTTTGAGAAGTAGTGGCTCTAACTCTTCTTTAAAAGTTTTATAGAATTCATCAGTAAAGCTATCAGGACCAGGGCTTTTCTTTGTTGGCTGTTTTTTTAAATCACATTTTCAATTTCTCAGATTGATATTAGAATATTTAACATGTCTATATCTTCTTTATTCAAATTTTAACTTTATATTCAGAAATATATCCATTTCTTCAATGTTTTCCATTTTATTCAAGTACAATTTTTCAAAATATAGGTGTTCATTATCCTCTGGACTTCCTCTGGGTTGTTGGTAATTTCCCCCTTTTCATTCCTAATAGCATAGATGTGAGCCTTTTTCTTCCTTTGTTTGATAAAGTTGGCTAAGGGTCAGTCAATTTTGTTTATGCTTTTGAAGAACCAACTCTTCAATTTGTTGATTTTTTTGTATCATTTTCTTAGTCTCAATTGCATTAATTTCTGCTCTGATCCTTATAATTTCTTGCCTAGTATGAGCTTTGGGTTTCTCCTCTTTCTAGTTGCTTGAGGTTTGGCATTAATTTTTTTTTTTTTTTTTAGATGGATCTCATTTTGTATTTCAGGCTCGATCTGAGATCAGCCTCAAACTCACAGCAATCTTGCTGCCTTTGCCTCCCCAGTCCCGGGATTATAGGTATGAGCCACCATACCTGGCACTGTGGTGTGTGGTACTGATTGTTGATAGATGTGAATGTCCATGTCTGTCATTGTTGTATGTGGTTTTAGGGGATTGAACCCAGGTCCTGTGCTTGCAAGGCGGGCTCCAGAACCACTGAGCCCCCTGGATAGTTTATTTTAGCTTCCTCTGTTTTCTAGCTGTAGGTATTTACTGCTATGCATTTTCCTCATAGACCTGCTTTCATCGTGTCCCATAAATTTCTATATGTTGTACTGGGATTAGCATTTAGTTGTAAAAACTGTTTAATACCTTCTGGGACCCATTGGTTGGTCAGCAGGGTGTTGTTCAATTTCCAAGTGTTTGTGAGGGTCCTGGAATTTCTTTTTCTATTCACTCCAATTTCAAGGCACTATGATCTGACATTATACAGGGGATAACTTCTGTTCCTTTGCATTAATTTAAACCTGTTCTGTGAACTAGCATGTGGTCTATTTTGGAGAATTAACTGTGAGCAGCTGAGAAGAATGTAAATTCTGACTTTGTGGGGTGAAATATTCTGTAGGCATCTATTAAGTCCATTTCTTGGAGAGTTTGGTTTAGCTCAAGTATTTCTTTATTAATTTTCTGTCCAGTTGATTATCTCTTTGTGACAGTGGGGTATTGAAGTCCCTTACCATTATTGTATTGGTGTTTATCAGCTTTTCATGCCCACTAATGTTTATTTTATATAGTGGGGTGTATTAGAATTTGGTGCATAAATATTTAAGGTTGTTATTTCTTTTGCTTTGTATGAATGAATAGTGTCCTTCATTGTCTCTATTAGTTTTGGCTTGAAATCCATTTTGTCTACAAATAAGATTACCTCTTCTATTTTTTTGTAGCATCCTGTTTCATGGAGTATTGTTTTCCATCACTTTACTTTCAGTCTATGGCTGTTTTTCTGAATTAGGTGTGTTTCTTCTATGTAGCAAACTGTAGGAGAACTCCACATGGCCATGACATGAAAAAATCTGCATCTAGGCATATAATTACAAAATCTTGCTTCTTGATCCATTGTTGCTTCCTGATCCATTCTGCTATGTCTCTTAATTGGTGCATTTAGTCCATTGACATTAATGTTGAGGACCGATATAGACAGACTTAGTACTGTCATGTTTTCCTGTTCTTGGCTCTTTTATTCTTTGCTTTTGCCTTTTTCTTGTTTGGCCCAATGGTTTGACTCTGTCAGGTCTCATGTTCTTGTAACTTTTCTTATTTTTCTCCAAGATATTCTTTAGAATGTTTTCAGTGTAGGTTTTGTATTTGTGAATTTTTTCAGGTGTTCTTTGTTATGGAAGTATCTTATGTCTCCTTCTATTTGAAGATTAGTTTTTCAGGATACATCAGTCTGGGTTGGAGATGTTTTCCTCCAAGGCTTGAAATACTTCACTCCAGGCTCATCCTGCATTTAGTGTTTGGGTTGAAAAGTCTGCTGTGATCCTGATGTGCTTCCCTTGGTATGTAATTGTTTTCTTTTCTCTGGATGCTTTCAGTATTTCTTTTTTTAAAAAATATTTGGGACATTTATAATTGTATGCCTTGGTGTAGATTTTTTTCATGTCATGGCCATGTGAAGTCCTGTATGCTTCATATACTTTTATGTCCTGTTCTTTTACTTTTCCTGTGAAGTTTTCCACCATTATCTCTAAACAGGCTTTTAAATGTCTTTTGTAGTCTCCTGCTTCCTCAGTGACTCCAATCAATCTTATGCTATTCTTCTTTGAATCATCTAAGAGTTGTTGGATTGATTTCTCATGTTCCCTTGCCATTTTCCATAAATTATGCCTTTTCTGTTCATTGGCTGTTATTCTGTCTTCTAGGTCTGAAATTCAGTCTTCTGACATATTCATTCTATTGTGCAAACTTTCATTTCATTCTTAATTACCTGGACCTCTACTTGTAGCTGTTTAAAAGGTTTCATTGCTTTTTCTCTCTTGGATTCTATCAACTTTCTGCTTTCCTCTTTAGCTTTATTAATCTTATTGTTAACTATGTACAGTCTCTCTGTTTTCATCTCAGAGATCCAGATTTGATTTCCATTTTATTAGATCTGCTTTTGTTACCATTTCAGAGAATCCTGCTGATTGAGCTTCAGATTTATCCTTTTCCCTTCCCCCTATATTACCATGGGGTGAAGGTCTTTGAATATGAGACTTTGAATTTTTCCTCATCTCTGAGCTTTTATTACTGCTATTATTTTGGGCTTTATACTTGCCCTGCTGTCTGGCAATGTTTGTTGCAACTCTCTTTTGTCCTAATATATAGGACCCATAAGATATCACTGCTTCCTGGGTTGTTCTTCTTGGGTCTGTAATGGGCCCCAAACAACCTCAGTTCTGGCACAGCATGCAAGGCATTCAAACAGAACAGCCAGATCACCCTAGCTAGAATGCACTTGTCACTGGAGGCCCACAGGTCCCAGTCCCAGGTGCTGGTGTCTAATTTGTGCTACCTGGGGTTCTGGCAGCCTTGGCTGTGCCCAGTTTACCTAGGGTGTCTCTGGGCGCCCTCAGTGCAGTCAGAGTGGAGGCAGGAAGGCCCCAGCCTCATGGGCCTGCATCCAATGATACTACCTGTGGTTCCAGTGGGCTCTACTGTGCACCTTTTACCTGGAGTTTCCTTGGGCATGCTCAATGCGGTGAGCATGGAGGTATGCAGGCCCCCGCCCTGTGTGCCTGTGTCTAATGTTGCCACCTGAGTTTCTGGCTGACTCTGCTGCACGTTGTTTACCTGGAGTGTCCCTGGGCATGCTCAGTGCAGTTGATGTGGAGTCCATTGTATTTTCATTATATGTTCCTCTATGGATTGGCATCTAGGCTATTTCTAAGATTTAGCAAATTGTTTTGCTAAAAAAATAGATGTACATATATTACTGTGGTATAATGCTTTTAACTCTTTTTGGAAGACACCAAGAAAGGGAATAGCTGGGTCAAATGGAAATTTTAGTTTCATTGTTGTGGGGTGGAACACTGTAGATATCTACTGAGGTCATTTGTTCAAAGGTTTGGTTCAGCTCTGATATTTCTTTGTTGATTATTTGTCTAATTGATCATCTATTTGTGACAGTGGGGTGTTGAGGTTTCCTATTACAATCGTACTGGTACTTACGTACACAAAAATATGAGATCCAAGACTGTTACAAAAGACTGTCTTTAAATTTTAGAACACATGTGTGCTGAAAGTAAAGGGATAAAACCAAAAAAAGAACAGAAGTATGTGAATATATTTACATCAGACCAAGTAGCCTTTATGCAAAAATTGTCACAATCCATACATTTTGTGATGATAAAAGGATCAATTTCCCAAGAAGATAACCCAATATCAATATATCCAAAAACAGGAAACAAGTTACAGAATTGATAGGGAAATTAATAGTATGATCATCAAATATTTCAATAGGATACTTTCAATAATAATGCTAATATCTAGACAGAAAAATGACAACATTTCTAGTGTGCTATGAACAAATGAACTAAGCCCACACAACACGTTCTACCTGATCACAGATAGGATGCTCCCACGGAGAGTTCACATTAAGTCACCTGCAAAGATCATCAAACTGAAGAAGACTGAACTCATACCATGTATCTTTTTTTTTTTTTTTAATCTCAGTGGAGTGAAAAATAGAAAGAAATCTAAAGAGAAATGGCAAATTGACAAGTATATGGAAATTAAACAACTCACTTAAAATTGTTCATACTTGTAGTATACAGCATGCTTGATATATGCATATATTGTGTAATGATTGAGTCAAATTTTCAGTCTCACACTTTTGTGAGACAATAATGTTTAAAAATCTACTGAGCAATTTTCAATAAAGATTGTTTTATTATTGACTATAATCACTATACTGTACAGTAACTCCCTAGTACTAACTATAAACTTGACGCTTTGTACCATTTGTTTACAGCTCTCTGTGCTTGTCCTTTCCCAACACCTGATAATGACCATTCTTGTTTCTATACATTTTTAATTTCTACATATAAATGAGATGATGCGATGCTTATTTTTCTGTCATGTTGTTTCATGTAGTGTAAGGTATATGCTGTCACAAATAAGATTTCCTTCTTTCCTAAGGATGAATGGTATTTCTCTGTGTACATAAGCCACATTTTATTCATTATCTATTGATAGACCCTTAGGTTGATTTCTCATATTTGCATTCTGGATAATAATGGAGTAAATGTGAAAGAGCAAACACTTCTGAATGGCTGAATCATGGTTCTGTATTTAAGTTTCTGAAGATCCTCCATACTGTTTGTCATAATGGCTATACTAGTTTACATTCCTACCAACAATGTTTCAGAATATCTTTTCTTCCACATCCTTTCCAGAACTTGTTATCTTTTGTCTTTTTGGTAGTGGGCTTTCTTATTGAAGTCTTTGTCTTACTGTGACTGTAACTTTTGTTTCCCTGATGATTAGTGGTGTTGAGCTTTCTTTTATATTTTTGTTGTTCTATTTGTCCACTATTTTTTTCAGAAATGCTTGTTCAGGACATTTGCTCATTTTTGATTAGGTTGTTTTATTTGTTACTGAGTTGTATTTCTTATATATCTTTATATTACTTCTACACTATCTTTACACATTTGTTTCTAGTTTGATAGGAGTGAAAATTTGAAAGTGAATAGAAATAAAAATATGTGGAATTTTGGTCCTGTGGACCAATGTCTTAGCCATGACCTGCTTTACCAAAGCCCTTCATTGTAGAAAGGCTGTGGTTCACTGAATGACTCATAATATTAGGGATCTTGATGTTGGTGATTTTTTTCTAGACTTTATTTTTTAGAGCAATTCTAAATTCACAAGAAAATCGAAAGAAAGTACAAAGGTAACCCACTTACCTCTTGTTTTCACACATTCACCACCTCTATCTACTACTAATAATTCCCCCAACAGAGTGATCCATTGGCATAATCTAGAGACTTACACTGACACATCATTATTACTCAAATCTCTTAGTGTAAATCACTCTTGATTTTTGCGGAATGTACAGATTTGGACGAATGTATCATATCATGTATCAACTTTTGTGGTATCAGAGTATTTTTCTTGTTCTAAAAATCTTCACTACTGTGCCTGCTTCTAGCTCTTAGTTCTGGGAAAACACTGATCTTTTTGGAACAGACAATCTTTGTTTTTAAAAGCAGATATAATTTAAACTGGGAGTGACAGTGAGAATGTGTAATGCCAGCTCTCTCAGAGGCTGAGGCAGAAGGACTGAAAGTTCAAGCTCAGCCTGGACAGTTTAGTGACTCTGTGAGACATGTCTCAAAATCAAGGTTTAAAAGAAAAAGCTACAGATGTAGCTTAGTGCTAAAGCCCTGGCTTCAAAGTCCAGCACAAACAAACAAATAAACAAATAGTTTAAAATGCAATATCATATGAATGTACAATATAGTATTGTAAATTGTGTGTGTATAAAGTTAAATGTCTCAATGTATATGTAGAGGAAGGTGTCCTGAGGGCAAGAAGAAAGGATCAGTAAGAGAATGGAGTGAGCTGAGCCTGAAAGTAGATGTTAATGCTCTTCCTCTTTCTTTGGATGATGATGAAAGAAAAATTATGGTTTCTGAGCTGAGAAGGAAAGGAGAAGAGGAAGTTCTACTACAGCTTTCCACCATGTCTTTCAACAATTCTTCCAGGAGTCCCGCCCACCTCCTTACCCCAGGGGCAACAGCATAGTGCAACAGATACTGGCCTGGAGTCCTTAGGAGATGTGACTCTTGTCCTATGCTTGTCTCACCAGCCATCTAAGGCCTGTGGGAATAGTTCCCAAACCCAATTTCCTTATATGTAGCATGAAGAGGTTAATTTATCAAATCTAGACTAATTTCCTGGACTCCATCATGGTTTTGATTGTACATATGCAGTTCCTCTGGCTGTCACCTGACTTTGGTTTGATAGATATGGTTGGCAAACTCTTCAGGTCTACTCCCCACCTTGTGAAATACAAGGTTGGCCAAAGGACGAGGAAACCTTCATGAGGTGAACTGCTTTTAGCATCAATATTTCATTCAGTCTCAGGATGAAGGTGGTCATGTGATAGCTCATCCTGCTGAGGACTGGATGCAGGAGCAGAGTCAGAAGAGCATTCCTTGACTTGGAGAATTTCTTGCTCTTTTCCTTGTGATGTGATTCATTAGTATTCATCAATGATTCCTCAAAGTAACTTTTAAAAAAATCTTTATTGGTACATTAAATATACACATCATGATTACACTCCATAATGGGGATTTGTACCAGTATAAGACACAACTTAATTCTCATTTTTTCCCATAGCCCTACCCACCCTACCACTCCTCCCATATACATAACATTTGTTTCCTTACTTTTTTGTAACTTTTTTCCAGATTGTTTCTTGTTATCAAGGATAGGGTTAGAAGTGCCATTGAGAAATGTTTTGCAGAAATTCAGGTCTCTAATTTTATGTACTATAAAATCACCATTAAACAATGCCACTATTTATCAAGCACATACAGTAAGATAGGCATTTCTCAGGATGCTGTCTCATACATCTAGTCTCTTATTTTAGTTCTCAATTTGCATGGTCATTAGGTCTCTGTTATTCACTGAAAGTTTTGTTCCCAAAACATTGTAATGTTCAGACCTATGGTGGATCCTATGCATCTTGTTTCCACCTTCCATTTCCAGAGTAAAGTCTTCTCCTTCTGACATCTGTGATGTTCTCTAGTTTTTTTTTTTTTACCCCAAGACACTTCTGAGATATCTTTATTCTCAGTTTTATATAATGATTTGAAGAAGCACATTTATCTCTAGGAAGGGTTTTTTTTTTTTTTTTTTTTTTTTTTTTTGTATTGAGTATTGAGCTCAGGACCTTGAGGTTGGCTGGTAAGCATGGTGCCACTAAGCCACATCCCCAACTTCTGGGAATGATTTTAAGTCTTCATGATTCTGTAAAGTATAGAAATGGGAACTTCTTGTTTTTTAGGTCACACTTTTCATGTAAAAGCAGTCCCGGTATGAGCTTGTTATTGACCACCAGCTATTAACCAGAAAGAGTTTTATTTAATGAGTACATTCTCAGACACTGATATTATTGTCATTGTGATGCTACTTTAGGTTAAATGTAAATTTGTAGTTTTGAAAACTTTAGAGTAATCTACTTATCCCAGAAAAAATAATAACAGCATCAAATCCATGATTTATAAATCTGTCCACCAGTTATTGTCATAGGATACTTTTGTATTTTTCCTTTTTGAGACTGAAATAATTAATTTTCTATAAATCTCTACAAATTTTGCTAATTTTCCTTGATGATCATTGAGTCTAAAGCCTAAATTAAAGGGGAACAGATTTAGTTTATGGCTTGGATTTCATTAGTATTAATGTAATTTGAATATTCTGATGGTCTTAGGTGATCATTAAATGTAGCTCAACTAATTTTTTTAATATTCTTTTAGATTCAGATACAAATGAAGATGATAACACCTAACATTAATTATGTTGTTATTATAATCACCAAGTGTTTTCACAACTATAATCTTATTTAAATATTATTCCCATTCCCCTAGACTTACACTGAATATTTTGAGGAGAAAATATAACAGATGTAGTTATAAAAGAGCTATTAATTGGCATTCTGTGAAAGTTAAAAAAATCACAGAGAAAGGTCAGTGTAGGTTGGATAAATCTCATTAAGTGAGAGTTAGCCTCCTCTTATTTCTGACTTGGAAGAAATGTGTCTAAGTTCTCTACACTAAAGCCACATGCCTGTTACTTTATCACATAGTTTTTGATTTATAAAAATGACAGTTATTTGTGGGCTGTCCAGATGCAGAATGTGCCGGTACCTAATTACCTTTGATTGATTGCATCACTTGAAAAAAACAAAGACATGCAATTATCGGGTAAAATCATTATCAGCAGAGACACTGAGAATAATAAATTTTCCTCTTATTCTTAGGAACAGATAAATTGTTTCACTTGCATTAGATTATTCTTTTTCTCCTCAACTCCTCCGTGATGACTGATGCTCCCCAAAGAGTCACTTAAACATCTTGTAATGTGTGATGCTTTCCATCAGTTCTTTTTTTTTTTTTTTTTTTTTTTTAGGTTTTTTGAGACAGGGTCTCACTTTGTAGTTCAGGCTGGCCCTGAGCTCAGATTCCAACTCACATCACAGCAATCCTCCTGCCTCTGCCTCCTGAGTTCTGGAGGCACACAGGCGTGGCCACCACGCCCGGCACTGTGGTATGTGGTACTGATTGCTGCTGGGTGCGAGTTTCCACACCCAGCATTGTATGTGGTTACCGGGAAATTGAACCCGGGTCCTTGCACTTGCAAGACAGGCACCAGAACCTTTGAGCTAACCCCCTGGCCCTCCATTGGTTCTTAACTGCAAAGTGATATCACCTTCTCATGTCATTTACTCCCTGAGGGAACTGTGGGCAACACAAGGACAATTTAGACTCAGACTTAGTTCAGTTTTACATTAGGGAAAAATGAGAATTCATTTATGATCTCTTTTTTTGCTTGATCTTCATGCTGTTACTAAGATGCTTTCTGAATCTATTTATAATACAGCAATCGTACAACTTACTGTAGCTCAAGATCCCATAGAGACCTCAAAAGGACTCACATATGTCATTCTGAGAATATATTAGTTAGGTAGCTAACCTGATGCAAGGCTTATGTGTTCATGAAATGTCTTAAGAAATTAGCATCTTTAAATGAAAAGTGTATTATACAGACACTTTTTTGTATAGAGCCCTGGAGTGGAAACCAAAATGTACAGTGGAATGGACCTCTTGGGGAATATTTTGGACACAGTCTATATCATATCCATTATATATTTCTCCTTGTTCATTGTGAGATTCTTACAATTGTGTGGCTCATAAATGTTGCATCAGCTATGCTAGTGTAGTTTATATTTCAGTAGTGAATAGACTTCAAATCTCAGTCTCACTGAAAGCAAAATATATTATTATATTATTATTAATGAAAGTCCCTAGTTTATATTAGGGTCTACTCTTTACGCTACCTATCATCTGAGATTTGTCAAATATGTAATGCCTAACATTCATCACTAGGGTATCATGTAATTTCACTGCCCTAAATTCTCCATGTGTTCCCCAATTATTCCTTCTTTTACCACAACTCTTGGATATCATTAATATTTTAAATATGTCTCTAATTTTGCCTTTTCCATATTACATAGCTGAAATCATACAGTATAAACCTTTCAGATTGTCTTCTTTCATTTTGTGATACCTATTTAAGATTTCTTCCTGTCATTTTATGTCTTGAGAGCTCTTTCGTTTTTAGTGTTGAATGTTAGCCAGGTATTAGGTGTAATAATTTTCTACCTCTTCTACTACTGAAGAAGATCTTGTTGCTTTTAAATTCTAACAATTATAATTAAAGTCACTATAAACACTTGATGTAGATTTTTATGTAACTGTACATTTTCAACTCCTTTGAGTAAAAGCCAAGGAACATGATTCCTAGATCATGTGGAAAGATTAAAATCTCCAAAAACAAAGATGTTTATATTTTTGCTCAAGCTACATGTTCATCCTGAGTTGGTTATAGGCTTTGTTCAGTGTTATTTTGACTCGGGGACTTGGGATTATGAATGGCTCTCTGCTTGACATGACTTCTGTGATCAGAATAACAGAAGAAATGAGGAAAGGACTGTAGAGTGTTTGACACAAGCTATGTAAGGCTGTAGCCTGGGAATGACCCATATCACTCATGCTCACTGGCTTCATGCTATGTCTCACAAAAGGGAGCCAGGAAACATAGCTTTCCATTTGCTCAGAAGAAATAAATAACTGCATGTTGGTGAGCAGCAGCAATCCCTGGCTGTTGGTGAATAACTTCCCACATGTCATCATAGATTTAATGTGCTGTCCTATCCACATATTAAGTATATTTATGCCTTTCTGAGGGTCACATTTAACTACAGCAACAAAGATGAATGTGTCTGAAGATCTAAAGTACAGCATGGCCAGTTTAGGTAATAATTATACCATTTGTATTTAAAATCTGCTACAGGAGTAGATTTTAAGCCTTCTCATCACACATAAAAAAGTAACTAAAGAAGTCGTAGAAAAGTTAATTGGTTTGATCATGATAGTAACTTCACATAGATAGTGTAGGAGGATCTGCTCCCTGCTGTCCTCACTTAGGGACTTTGACAGAAAGAGTCAAGAGAATACTCAGCCACTCACTGACAAAGCACTCTGTCCATTTAGAAAGTACTGACTCCAACTAATTACATGTTACCATCAAATCACAAGAAGAACATGAAATTTAGTCTTGGGTGCTAAGAGATGTCTTCACTCTGGCTGCTATAACAAGTACTGTGGACTAGGTCACTTTGACTTTACTTGTCATTGCAACAAAATGTCCAACACCTGAATTTTAAAGGAGGAGTGTTATATTTTGGATCACAGTTTCAGAAGTTTTAGCCCATGGTTGGCAGCTCCGAAGTGAACATAACATGGTGAAGGGCTTGCTGTGAACTTATACTGCTCACATTGTGTTGGTTAGGAAGCAGGGAGAGAAAGAGAGAGATAGAAAGAGATAGGAGGGAAAGAGAGAGAGGGAGAGAGAGAGAGAGAGAGAGAGCGATCCGCCTTCCAGGCTATGTGCTCAGTGACTCAGCTATTCCAATTGGGCCCCAACTCTCAGTGGCACACTTAGTTACTGAACTCTTCCATACATTAATCCAATCACATGACCCATCAGCTTGAAAAGCCCTGCTCTGAGAGCATGAGTTTTTAGAAGGACTGCTCAATGTGAACCATAAAAGTTGCCTTAACAACTAAAACACGTATTTCTTATGATTCCAGAGGCAGCATATGGCTATTATGTTCTAGTGAGGTCATGTTTCTTGGTTACACATAATAGATTTTTTTTTTTTTACAGTATCCTTCAAGAAGGAAAGAGAACAAGTTTAGATGTCCCTCCTACAGGAGCACTAATCCTGTTCATGAGGACTCCACCCTTATGAACTAATCACCTCCAAGAAGGCCTAGCTTCTAATGCCATCACATTGGAAGTCATTATTAATGTGTGAAATTTTTCTGAGGATGGGATGGTTGACCTAAGGGTTATAGGGAAAGTAATTGTAAAGACAGAATGGGCGGTATTAAGAGTCTTCAGGAAAAAGATCTTATATGCAAAACTTGGAAGCAAAAGGGAACATCATGGTACTGGGGCAAAGAGGGTTTAGGAGAGCACCATTAGAATGAGGTTGGAGGGACAGCTTGAAGATATACCTTGCAAGGACTTTTACTATTAAGAAGAATTCTGTTTTCATCTCAATGTAAAATGGAATCAATTATAGTTTTTGGCAAGAGGATAGCTTGCGAAGGTTCTCTGCAGTTGGTAGCTTTTGGGTATCTACTGATGGTACTCCTACCAACAAGGCAGTAAGGCCCTCCTTGAAAAAGAACTGGGTAGTTCATGTCCAAGTCCAGCAGCTCAGTTACTATGTGGTACAGTTAGGACTGGAACCCAACTGCTAACTTCAATTTCAGAGCTTGCTTCTCATCATTGGGAACCTAGGATTAAAGTACTCAGGACAGAGGTAGAAAATATCACTCAGTAGAGTTGAAGACCTTGAATAGTAAAATAATAAGTGAGATAAATATAGGTAACTATTTCTCCATAAAGCAATGCATTTGAAAACTGAAACTTTCTTTTTTTCTCTCTTTTTCCTTTCCCTTTGGGCTTTCCTTCCTCTCCATATTTAGCTTCTGCCCTTTGATCTAAAGTAGAGTAAACTTTCATACAAGAACATTTGATTTTTCTCTTCAAACTATTCATAACCTACTTAAAATTGATTTATAGTCTTACAGTCTTCAAATTAATTCCAGGCATAAGCCAAGAGAAGGTCATCTTCCTCATAATTTCTGCAGAGATTTTCCCTCTCTGGTTTAAAGATTCAGTTTCAATCTCACTACTATGCAACTCATTCCTTTATACATTTATTTGGGCCAATGGCCTTGTGCTCACTGATGGCACTTTCTTTTGCTTGAGATCATCTATTTTGGAGTCACAGAGGCAAAGATGGCTAGCTATATGCCCAGTATTACATTACCAGTTGGTCAGAGTGTTGTAGTTGGGAGCCAGATTTACAGAGCCCTCATCTGAGGATATAGGCATCAGCTTCATAGTTCCTTTAAGGCAGGAAGACCTGCCAGCAAAGCCTTGCCTCTCCCCATGCTTCAAATCACATCCTTGGTGTGGTTTGACTTGCTATAAAGAGATTCCTTGTTCATTTTCTTCCCACCTCTCTGGGCTTCTGAGAGAAATAGTGCTTCTGAGCTTCTTCTTGTCCTAGTTCTTAAGCAGTGAAGAACTCTCAGGACCACTGTTATCCTTTTCTTAATCTCTTGGTTTAGAAAATACACTGAATTTCATTCTACTTTATGGTATCTGCTGAATTCCTGTCCTGTGGGACTGTTCTTCAGTTATCTTGTGCATTGCTCTATCACTCAGTGTTTATTAGAAAACAAATACAAGATATAAGAATTTACAAGGTTAGATTACGATATGGAGGGAGTTCACAGTGTCTGTCTGCACATTGGAGATTGAAGGAGCCAGTCAAAGATCTTTAGCTCGCTAAAGTGTCTGTGCAAGTCTGACTTAGGAGGCAGTTGAGTCTGCAGTGGAGAACTGCAGAGTCTACCCCAAAAGGATGAAGAATTTGTGCTTGCAGCAGAAGACTCTGTGTTGGAAGACAAGAGACAACATCCAAGGTAAAGGCAAATACTAGAGCTCCTCCAAAGAAACAGAACCACACTATCCCTCTTCATTTTTCCTTTATATCATTCAGGCAAGAAACTTACCCAGGGTGTGGAACTACTGAGCCAATTTAGTTGAGGTTCTCTTACTCAACTTGATAGGATCAATCAACAATAACACTTGGAATTGTCTTTTTCTTGTTTATTCCTTAGTCTACTTGAATAATTGCACAACTTTGATTGATTAGTGGCTTTTGCCCTTATGGTAAGACAGAGTCTACTTTTCACATAAAGATGTTTATATTATACCTACTATTGACAAAAGGTTTTTTAAAGGACATTATTTACTTCCATCTTTGCAGTTTAGAGAATATTAACATTCTTTTTATATTTGAAGTAGTCAGTGAGAATTAGATTAAGATAATATATTTTATTCCACAGAGCTGCCCTTGAATGCAACATAGAAATCAGTGACTAAGTGCAAGTGCCAGAACACCTGTGTTTAAATCTTGATTCCATTAACTGCTAGCTATCTTGGGCAAGTTATTGGAATATCTACACCTCGGCTTCCTTATTTGTAAAATGGACATGCTAATAGCAAAGCATGTCACTGAACTGTCCTAGTATTTTATGAAATTGGATATATAAAACATTTAACATGGTTCCTCTTAATAAGATGTGCTATTTATTTAATATGCACTACCTGAAGGTATTATATTTTATGAACATTATCTCTCATAATTAACACACAGCTCTGCTAAGATGACTGTAGTTCATCAGTGATCAAACTGATGAAATTACCTGCAGTGGGTATGGGGCTTGTGTGAGCTGGGATTTGCATTTATATCTGTCTGATGGAGAAGTTCTACCTCTTTCCTCTGTGCCACATACCTCAAGAGTGTTAGTTAATGATCACTGTCTGATGCTGTGACACAGAATGTTTCAAGGGCCTCTAAGAATTATAATTCTTGACTTGCTTTTTAGTGGATTCTCCAAGCAATTAGGTGGTTCTGCATGGGGCTTTTTATGTCACCTTGTGCAAGGTCATCTTCCCTTATCCTATGGTGCTACTTTTTCTACTACCCCAATTTTAGCCTCTTGTCTGCGGCTGTGCCTATTTTATTGTTCCTACACCGAAAGCAACCATTTTGAAGATGATCTATTACATAAATTTCTTTTCACATATGTCAAGCACATTTTAGGGCAGTGGTGTGTTTGTATCATGGAAAGCTCTGAAAGATTCTCAATCACTGTTTTAGGGTTTTCACATATTTTGACCCTTAATAAAACACATTATACTAGTTCCATCTTATTGGCAAGAAATTTGTACCAGATTGTAGTAGGGAAATGGAATAGTCAATATTCCCAACTAGAGATCAGGGGAGCAAATGACACCAGGATTACAATTTCAGACAATGGGAATCTGGGATTGGTGACCTCATAGGCTTGAAGGTAATATGGATTTCTTAGCATCTGGAGTATGAGACACATTGAATGGTTATCTAACAAGGTTACCTGAAATGAATCTCTGTGAAGACAGCCTGGGTGAGCTCCCAGTGCAGTATAAATGTACAGGGATGCTAACGTTAGGCTAGGCTCTAGAACTCCAAGGAAGAGATTACAGCCTAAAGTTTCATCACTCATTCTCTTGCTTTTGTATTGAGTTCATAAAGTTATGTGGCACCTAATGACATTTTGTTCAATGATAGCCTGCATATGATGATGAGCCTATTAAATGATGACACTTAGCAAGTCAGCTATCTTTGGTAAGTACATACCGTGGTGGCAAAAATCACCTAATGTATCCTTTCTCAGAATATAGTCCTGCAGTTATGTGTCTGTATGTAGTTTCATAATAGCTAACAGAATATTAAAGCAAGATTGTGTCTGAAAGAGTTTGAGGCTGTGGGGTTCTTTCCACTGCAACTCTGTGAATTCAGGAAGTAGCAGAGTTGGTAGAAGCATAACAAGGGAGCTGTGTAGGCAAGGAATGCCAGATGGGTAATATAGGAAAGCATTGCACATTTGAAAGAGGAAACTATAAAATTAATTTACATGTCCTCTATGAATGAAACATTAATGGTCACTTTTGGGCCAATTATGTTGACCATCACATTTTAATAGTTGCAGTTACAGCCAGTTCAATTGGGAAGTTTTGTAGGTAATTCAAAATTTTACTGAATTAAAAACTTTTTTGAGTGAAAAAGAGGTACCCTTTCTAAATCATTTTCACTGCTTTACAAAAGCAAACCTGTTACTAAACAGACATCCAACAATAGAAAATTGTTCCATAATTTTAGGTGACAATTTAATTAGTTATTTAAACCAAGAAGAGATAAACATTGCTTGCTATTAAGAAGAATGATGAATAACTTGTTCTTCAATGTTGGCACTATCTTCAACTTCTCGCTGGTTCTTCAGTTCCAATTTCTTGTGCAGTTTGATTTTTCTCTTCTCATTTTCTAATTCTCCAGTGTTCCCATTCTCCATTTGCAGGGCGGCCTTTCATACAAAGCTCTCATAACCTCCTTCCCCTTACCTGTGAAATTCTACTTCTTTACCCCACTAACACACCCTGCATAATCAGTTTAAACTTCAGAAAGGACAGTTTCATTCTTGGTATTCCTCTAGATTACAAAATCTTTCAGGCCTTCCTTTTGATTAATTTCACTTTCTCAGACTTTTTTCCAAAGTTCTACATAGGGTGTACTTTGACTTCGGCTGTATTTTGGCCTGAATTACTTTCTTGCATTTGAACTTTTTGTTCAAAAGTTTACTCATTGGCCCTTGAATGTATACACATAGGTGAGTGAATATACAGATATAGACAGATATATTCTGCAATTTTGCTCATGTGAGTCAACCTGCTTCCAAACCTATTCTTTATTCTTCTTCCTTCTTTAATCTAGAGAGAGAGTTATACTGTAATTTCAGGACAAATACCTTTACAATTAAGGGAACATTCTACTTTAATTTCATGATAAACACCTTTAAAATTTAAAATTTAGACCAAAGTTGTCTATCTGTGACAAACTGAATTGTGTCCCCATCAAACTTACAGGTTGAACCCTAATACCCGGGATCCCAGAAGATTACCAAACTTGGAAGTACATATTTTTAAAACAAAACAAACAAACAAACAAAACAAGAAGGAAAACATAAAAATTTGCTTATGTAAATGATCATGGAAATCATAAAAAACATGAAATGCAAAGGGCCAGAATGGTTGAAACCTAAATACTGTCTTCACAGAGGGAGAAATAGAGATAGGGTTTTAAAAGAAGGGATTAAGTAAAAATGCTGCCATTAGGAGGGTCACTAAAGTATATGACTGGTATATGGGGAGGAGATTGGGGCCTAGACAGACACAGGGGAAAGATAGGGTGGAGGCCAGGGGAAGAACCAGAGTTTGGTCTCAGATTATTGCCTCCCCGTGGTGGCAGACATCACAAACTGCATGTGGCCTTCCTTACTAGACAGTGAGCTGGCTCAGATTGCAGGTTCTGCTTTGCAGCACTCTCAGGGGGGACCAGTCTTCTCTCTCAGTGTCCTCTATCACCAGGGTCTATTAGCAAAACAAATCAGTTCTCTTAAACAAACTGTTTTTTGTTCTAGTTATCTCCCCCCGAACCCTTTCTACACTTACCGTTCCATTAAACTTCATATTCTGAAGACTAAATCCCAATACTCAGTTTGCTTTGCTCCTCCCAAACTTTCAAGGCTCACTTAAAAATAATTGTTGGCCAACCGTTTTCTGTTATATATTAAGAGTAGTTATTATTTGTGTAGATCAGGTGGGTCTTGTGCACACTTCCATAATTCCATTGTGTTCATCACATTACACTCTAGAATCTAAGTGAAGCCCACAAGCTATGAACAGTCTCATTTCTTACTGTTATCTTGTTGATGGGAATAAATTTGGTACTTGAGTTTGTCTTCTAAAGTAATTGAATTTAATACTGCATTAATGATAAATGAATATTTTACTATAGATTTTAGTAGAGAGCTAGCATGTAAATAGGGTCAATCTAGCAAAGTTTTCCTTCTTCTCTTCCTCTCTTCCCTTTCACCTATCTGATTATTTCTTTAAATCTCTTCTGAGAACACAGCAAAACTTTCATTCCTAAATGACATTTTCTAACCCGCATAAAAAGCAGTGGAAAAACAGAACTTTGAAGTACCAGTTACTTTGCCCCGAAACGATTCTAGGTAACATACAATGTGGAAAAGGATGCTGTGGTGGCTGATCATAATTGTTTCAACTTGGATGCCAAACAGCTCGGCACAGTACACTTCCAGGTGAGTCTGGATGGGTAGCAGAGGCATGACCTTGGGGATCATATCCCATCTGTCCTCTCCATTACTGTTTCCTTGCTGTGCTTCCTGACTACCATGCACTAGTCAGCTTTCCTCCACCATGCCCTTCTCCTTGATGCTCCTGCCAGGAGCAGCCAATGATAGTTTGAATCCCCTGAAACCATAACCCAAATTCAAGTTTTCTCCCTTTAAATGCTGTGGTTGGTATTCTGTCCCAGCAATGAAAAGCTGACTGATACAGATGCATTAGCTTCTAATAATATAGGGAATTCATAAACACCAAGTTAGTTCTTCTGGAGACATTAACAACATACTTTTTGGGTCTGGGAGTTAGCTCAGTGGTTCTAGCATCTGCCTGTCAAACACAAGGTTTCCAGGTTCAGTCCCTGGTAACCAAGTATCACAATGCCGAGCATGGTGGCTCATGCCTGCAATCCCAGAACTCAGGAGGAAGAGGAAGGAAGATTGTTGTGAGTTCGAGCCTTGCGTGGGCTACATAGTGACTTCAGGTCCAATCTGAACAACAAAGAGAGACCCTGTCTCAAAAAATTACTTCTTTTTGTCCTTTGAAAAATTTTAAATCTTCATTAGTAGACATTTTTTCTTGCTTGAGACAGGGTTTTGTTATGGAGTTTAGGCTGGCTTTCCTCCTGTCTCAGCCTCCTGAGTGCTAGAATTATAAGCTTGTGGTGCATAATGATTGTATTTGTCATGGGAGTTGGTACATGTACACTACACATCTTAAAGCTTTCTATATTCCCTTACTTCTCCTTCTCCTATAGTAGTTCTAGATAGTAGGGTGTCTTCCAAGCTAAAACTGATAGTAAGTTGTTCTGTGATCCTTAAAATATGTGTATCCCAAATTATAAGCTATGTTTGATTCTAATGGGGCTTCTTTTGATGAAAACATATATTAATTTTTCTCTTTTTAACTTTGGAAGTTAATATGAACATGAAATTTTGGGGATAAATTAACCTGAAACTAGATGTACCAGTACATGTGTTTTCTAAATTATGTACTGGTGTTTTCAGACTTTTTAAAATTATCACATTAGTAATTACTTAGACTAATGTTCCATTTTAATATTTTTTTTCATACAAAGCACTGAAATAATTTGCTTTGACTTTAGATAGGTTAGGAAATGTTTTTATCCACCTTTGTCTTACAATGTGAGAATGCATTCATCTACCCTGAATAATTAGGAGAATTCAACATATTATACGTAGGTAGAGAAAGTGAAAAGAATCCCATAACGAAAACCTCTACAATGCAAATAATCACAGCTCTATTCCTGTCTACGTTAAATCTAATTATCTGGCAGAATAACTTCAAGAGACACCTACCACATGGGGAAGGAAATTTCTTGGTAAAGTATTCATAAATAATTGTTTTGGCCAGAATTTGAAAAGGCCAATGGATGCCAGGCTGCAGAAAGCAGCTGTGAGAACTAGTTGAAAGGTGCTTTTTGAATTCTGAATATTGTATAAGGTGGTCTCCAATTCAATCTTTCAAATAAGAGAAAAAAGGAACCCGGAAGTCACTAATGTAAGTTTTTGCTTCCCACAGAGCACTTTTTATCCTTTTTCAGTTTGGTAATCTATGGCCCCACACTTACATTCTTTAGAAGATGAAGCTACAGTTTAAAAACCATGGCCTTTCAGAATCTTGAAGCTATTTCTAACTCGATTTCTACATGTATAAGTAATGTTTATTAAGGCCATTTATTAATCCTGGAAAATTATCTCCAGTCTCAAGACTCTCTCACCTCTCAGGGAAAGCTTAAGGCAGCAGGATAATTAAATTTAGCTAATTTCTCTGAGGTTTTGCTTAAAAGCAATTCTTTTACTTCTCTTGCTCTTTCTGTATAATTTTCTCTGAATTCATATGTATAATTAATTTGGGTTCTGTAAATTTAAGAATAATATAATATATGCATTTAATTAGTGATTCAGAGTTAGTGAACAGTGTTTTGGGAACATTCTGCGGTTCTCAGTCAGCCTTGCCAGCTGACTGACGGGCCACCACATAACGGTGTGACAGGACCAGGTCGCTCCGGCCCAGAGAGAAGTTGTTGGTATATGAGCAAGAAGTAGCTGACACAGAGAGCCACTGCCAGAGAACTGTGTACAGGTGACCATTACTGAGATGCCTATCAGAAGCACGTATTTGTAGGTCTTTGAACATTCACGGTGATAGTTATGTTTCTGTTATGTTCCCAACATAGGACATATTGGTTAATTATTTGAAGATCTTTTGCATTCTTATATTTCTGTTTCAGGGTTTGCATTTTGAATCCAGCATGGATTCAAGTTATAGCCTAGTGAATGTAAGAGGGGCTGTTGGCTGCGTTCACAAAGGCAGATAACCTAATCTCTCTGTGCCCTAGTTTTGTTACCTGTAAAATGAACACTATAATTACTTGAACCAACTTGAAATCAGTCTATTTCTCTCCCCCTCTTTCTCATTTGTCTTTTTCTCTTTGTTTGCAATAGTAATGTACAACTCATGCATTATTCAAAACCAAGGGACCTTTCAGGAGTTGGAGTTAATCCTAGGCCACACCCCTCAGGTAAAACCCTTCTGCCATGGCCTAAATGAAATGGTACTATTGTGAATCTATGCTCACTTTCAAATGTTTAAATTCTAGCCATTTGTTTCCCACACAGATTCCATGATTATGGATTTGCAGATGAAAGTCTGCTTTCTCTTTGTCTTGTCTATCTAATCACTAATGAGGACTAAGAAGTGATTCAAACCTTGTAACAATCCCTAGAATCCAGAAAAGAAAAATAAATGTGCTCACTTCCTCTCCTAGTTACTTTCTTGTTGCTGGGACAAAATACTCAACGCCTGCAAATTAAAGGAGGCAAGATTTCTTTTGGTTCACCGTAGAGGTTTCAGTCCATAATTGGCTGGTTCTAAATGAGGGGGACCTGCTACAGAGAAAGAGCTCGCGTCATGATGGCAGGAAGCAGTGAGAGAGAGCAAGGAAGGAGGACGGAGGATGACACATCCTTCCAGGCCACTGCCCCAGTGATCCAACTCCTTAGCCATCTTCACCTCCAAACACCAGCTCTGGCTCTTGAATTCATCAGTGGATTAGTGTGCAGATAAATCTCACACCCCATGGTAGAGTCACATCCCCGAGTCCCGGCTTCTGAGCTCCGAAAGCTTTGCTGAACATCCAGATGTAAACCACAACACTTCTCAATCAGAGGGAAACTGAGTCTTTCTCCGAAAAGTTTTTCTTGCCCTGGAGAGATAGGAATTTGATAACATATTTTGGATGTCATCTCAGATCCACTATGATTTTACTGTCAACATGAGGCTTTATGGAGACATTTTTACAAGAACATGAAACATCAAGCTATTTACAACATAAAAAGTCTGTTCTGGTGCCATCTGTTGGTTGACTGCTTATCACTCATAGGTTGACTTGCCCTTTTCTCTTTCTCAATTATTTATGTCTCCAAAATGAAAGAAAAACAACAATATTGATTTATTAGTTTTTCCTTCTTTCTTCTGTTAGCTCTTTAAGAGTTCACATTTCTTCTTTTGCTTGATGTAAAGTACTTTTTAAGCTTTCCTTATTTCCAGTAAAGTTGGCTAGTCATTTTACTTGAGCACTTCTAAGGAGTTTACTTCCCCCCATGTTAGTTATTCTTATACTGTCTGTTATAATATTTCCAACTTAATCTTTAAACTCTAAAACTCATAAGTAATACTATTTCTGTATGTAATGGAACTGATCATCGATTTTCTTAAATTTTGGCTTTAACCTAAGAATTCTTTCTAATTTGGTATTTTTTAAAGATTTATTTTCACACTCACATATTAGCTATCATTGATTTAAAACCTGAAATTGTGAGCCAAGAAAAGCTTTTTCAAAAAATAAGTTGATTTATCTCAGGTTTGTTATAGTGATGGAAAGCAGACTAACACTAGTAATCTGGAAATTTTAATAAAATTGAATCTTCCATTATATAAACATAGTATATCCTTCCATTTTTTTCTATTGCATTTCTTTTGTCCGTGTCTTCTAATTTTTATTATAGAGACCTTTTACTTCTTTGGTTGCATGTATTCCAAGAGTTGTTTTTTTTTGTAAGTGTTGTGACTAAGCAAGAATTTTTTTCATTAAATGAGTTTATTGATACATTTTAGATATACATTATGATCATATTCAACATTAAAAATTTGTACCTGTACATGATATATCTTAATTCTTATTTTTTCCCATTCCTCTGTGCTCTCTGCAACCCTGATCCCTTATATACATAAGCTTTGTTTCTATTTTTTTTTTTTGTTTTTCCCATGAAAATGCTTTCTTGATTTCTATTTCACATAAGTTGCTATTGGCACTTCGAACTGTTACTGATTTTTATACACTGATTTTTGTATCCTGCAACATTTTTTTTTAATTATCTTTATTGGTACATTAAATATACACATCATGATTGCACTCCATAATGGGGATTTGTACCAGTATAAGACACAACTTAATTCTCATTTTTTCCCATAGCCCCACCCACCCTACCACCCCCCCATATATATAAAATTTGTTTCCTTACTTTTTTGTTACAATCTCAACATTGTCCCCTTTCA
>PVIR01006884.1:0-50855 GCA_004026965.1 Petromus typicus
GGAGGCAGAGGCAGGAGGATTGCTGTGATGTGAGTTTGAGGCTAAACTCAGGGCCAGCCTGAACTACAAAGCGAGACCCTGTCTCGAAAAAAAAAAAAACCAAAATTCATGACCTCTTAACCCTATTGCTTTAAAAATACAGCACTCTTGTCCTTGTTCCAGGGATTTCTATCAAACACTCCCTTAGAATCTGGATCAAGGGCCGGGGATATAGCTCAGTGGTTCCAGCACCTGTCTTGCAAGCGCAAGGACCCGGGTTCGATCCCTGGTAACCACATACCATACTGGGCGTGGAGACTCACACCCAGCAGCAACCAGTACCACATAGCACAGTGCCAGGCGTGGTGGCTCACGCCTGTAATCCCAGCACTCGGGAGGCAGAGGCAGGAGGATTGCTGTGATGTGAGTTTGAGGCTGAGCTCAGGACCAGCCTGAACCACAAAGTGAGACCCTGCCTCAAAAACCTTAAAACAAACAAACAAAAAAAAATCAGGATCAAGTACAGTATCTTAAGTATCTCCAAAAGAACTGGGCTCTCATAATGTTCCCTGCACAGCGCTTCAGCTCTTGGGTTATTGAATCTGTACATAGTACTTGCTATTGTGAGTGTCATAAGAGAGATCTTTTGGCAGTGTGTTTATTAGAGTGTTGTAAAAATGCATGAATTCTAGATGGCAAAGACCACTGGTTCTGGATATGTTCATAATATGCGTTATGATAGTATAAACAATGATGTTTATACTGAAGTGTTTCTAAATCTGAGGTGGTTTTACTACTCACAAGCCAGGTTGTTTATTTTCTTTTTAAAATAAATTTGTAAGTCTGTACCAGTCATTGTGGTTTATTCTTTTCCTAAAAAATAAGTTATGAGAAAGATACAAAGTAAGTAGATTGAGATGAAATAATTGAGAGCATTGCCAAATATTAGCACAAAAGCTGTCATAAACAATTTCTTCATTTAGTATAGTAGCACTTAATGTCTCAATCTGTTCACATTCAGGCATCTGTTGATTGTATATCTTAGTACAACAGAAATCACAAATAAGCCAGTAAGAATTTCTGAACTATATATTTAGTAATTTATAGTGTTTTATTAGAAATAAAACATAATAAAAATATAATTATTTGAACATTTATTTGCCTGTTTATTTATTTATTTGCATCACTGGAAATTGAACCCTCAGCCTTCATACTGAACTTCATCTCCAGCCTTTTAAAAATTTTTTATTTTAATACAAGTTTCACTGAGTTGCCTAGGCTGGGCTTGTGTTTCTGATTCCCCTGCCTTAACTTCCCAGAGTGCTGGGATTACCGGTGTTCACCACCACCCCCAACTAAAAACTATATATTGTTTTACTCCTCTTTATGTCCTGTAAAACAGCCAGTTGCTAAGTATGTTGTTCACATCCAGACATTACTTACGTATTTTTTTCTGTAAAATTAAAAAATATATCAAGTACTGTGTACTTGGTGGCTATAGTAATGTACTTCAGCAACTGATAAGAACAGTGAAATGCCTCTGGTAGCAATGTTAAACAATTTATGGTAGTCAGCCCATCTCATATGAATTCTTATCATACCCTGAAGTACCCTGCTGAAATGCTGGCTTTTGTTGTTGGAAGCCAGTAAATCTGCAGTAACTCAGCAATACTTAATACAAAATCCTTATGAAAATTCACTGTTTTTCTGATTCCAAGAATACCGGGCAAACAACACATTTGTTGTAGCATGGTTTTGTTAGCCAGGAGCCTGGGCATGCCTCAGTTGGGTGCTCTGTAAGCCTGCAGGCTGTGTCAGCTAGGAATAGGTTTTGTCTGAGACTTGAGTGAAGAAGCATTGTTTTCACGCCCATATGAGTATTGGCAGAATTCAGTTCTTCGTATGTTCTCATACTGAAGGCCTCCATTTCTTCCTGGCTGTTGGCTAGAAGCCACCCTCAGTACTTTCATTGTGGTCTTCATTACAGGCAGTTTGCTTTTTCAAAGCGAGCAGGTGAGTTTCGCTAGCCAGGTGGACATTAGTCTTTTACATGACCACACGTATCCTTTCACGTTTGCTATGTTCTTGGTTAGAAGCCAGTAAATCCCACCTATACTGAGTGTATGCATTCAAAGACAGGAACATAAGGAGGCAGGGATTGTAGGGCAGTCTTAAAATCTCCACTTCACATCCCTTTGTTTCTTCCTAGAAGAATATGAATTAAAGTTGGATGGCTGATGGGTTATTAGTGAGTGATGGTGGACTGAAAGACTTAATTCCTGAGCTCTTATCACACTGTGAGCGGTTATGTCATATTTCTTACAAGAAAAACCCTGTATATGAGCCTTTCATTTCCATAAGTCCACTTCCTACCATATAAAAATTTAACTCAGAGGGCCGGGGAGTCAGCTCAGTGGTTCCGGCGCCTGTCTTGCAGGCGCAAGGGCCTGGGTTCGATTCCCCGGTAACCACATAACAATACTGGGTGTGGAGACCCACACCCAGCAGCAACCAGCACCACATACCACAGTGCTGGGCGTGGTGGCTCACGCCTGTCATCCCAGCACTCGGGAGGCAGAGGCAGGAGGATTGTGATGTGAGTTTGAGGCTGAGCTCAGGGCCAGCCTGAACCACAAAAGCGAGACCCTGTCTCAAAAAACCTAAAAAAAAAAAAAAAATACAAACAAAAATGTAACTCAGAAACTATGGAAATAAAATACAAATACTTGCCTTTACTTTAGTAAAACTATACAGCATTAAATCTGCGATACATGACACTTTGAAATCTAATTTTATGATCTGTTTGATTGACTTCAGTGTCTCCAGACACACCTGGTAAAGATTGGACTGTTGTATCTTCTTGACATAAGCAAAGAGCTTTCTTGTAAAACTTTACCATGAAACAATAAATAAATTAGAACTGCAGAACTTAAAATACAGTTTGATAAATTTATGTGAGATTCAAGTAACTACAACTTATATTGTTAGCATCTCAAGATTTCCTAAACCCTTTCTGCTCTAAGATAACTGTTAGCCTGTCTTTTATGGTTACCACCTCCTCATGATGGGCATTTTATATTGTTCTGAAGACTTTTGGTGGAGGTTATTTGTTTATCACACAGGAACTCAGTCTTCCCTTCTGAGATACAGTTGCCCTATGTGGCTCAGTCAGGTGTGACTAAATGATCAGATTCCTGTCAGTGGGGCATGAACTCAAGGGGTGTATGCCATTTTCAGGATGAGTCTGAAATGACTCATGTCTACAAATGATAGCCCTACAAATGATAACACTGACCTAGAGGATTATGGAACAACACACCAGAAGGACCCCAGGGCTTTCATGCTTCATGAAATAGCTGCGCCAGCAACTGAGAACTTTCATCTTAGAACTTGGAAAAGAAAGGAATTTTTTGTTCTTTAAGCCATTGTATTATTGGTTATTCCATGACTATGATTTAGCTTTTTGCTTTTGTTCACACACCTTTCACTATTTACAGAACTGACTTCTTCTGACTTAAGTTTTTGCGGTCATTTTATTTGTTCAGTAATATTGTCAAAACTTTGACAAATATTGAGGAAGGAGAATTTTTCAGAGTTATCAGGTGTCCAGGTACTGTGTATAGGATTGTGTATGATTAAGCACATAGTTATTGGAACATTACTCTGAGTTTTATCTCAGTATTTGTAGAGATAATGTTTTTTGAGCCCACATTAGAATTCCTTTTCATTTTAACTTCTTAGAGGTTATTGTGTTTTGTAGTATAACTGAAATGTTTTTAAAAACATCACAAATTAAGTTGGTTGTGGTAACACGTATCTGTGATCTTAGTACTCATGTAATCTCAGGCAGGAGGATTATAAATTCAAGACCAGCCTGGAAAAAGTTAGGAACAGGGCCAGGGATTTAGCTCAGTGGTTCCAGTGCCTGCAAGCGCAAGGGCCCGGGTTCCATTCCCTGGTAACCACATACAATACTGGGCATGGAGACTTACGCCCAGCAGCAATCAGTACTGCATACCACAGTGCCGGGTGTGGTGGCTCACGCCTGTAATCCCAGCACTTGGGAGGCAGAGGCAGGAGGATTGCTGTGATGTGAGTTTGAGGCTGAGCTCAGGGCCAGCTTGAACTACAAAGCGAGACCCCGTCTCAAAAAAAAAAAAAAAAAGTTAGCAATTTAGGGAACCCTGTTTCAAAATTAAAAATACATTAAAAAGGTGCAGATATAGTTTAGTGAAAAGTCCCTGAGTAAGTCCCAGAAACCACAAAACAAAAAAATTACAAATTAATAAAAATTTGGGCTAGGAATTTAGCATCAGTGATGCCATGCCTGGCTCGCAAGTATGAGGTCCTGAGTTTGATTCCCAGTACCACCAAAAAAAACTTTAATAAAAGCTCAAGACCCTTGAAGATATTTGTTAAAATCCAATTCACTAATGTGAAGAATGTCTGTTGCTATCATCTATTCGATATACTTTTCAGTGTCAGGGACAGAAACAACTAAATGACAATAGATCTATTATTATATTCACTCTAAACGGGTGTTTATCAAATATGAAATCTCTTACCCAGTCAGTTACCAGATACCAGGCAATTACCAAAACCCACAAGGTCTTTGATTTCATTTCCCACTGCTGCTGTCTCCATGAAGTCTGGCCTTCCCTTCTCACATGGAGTTTTGTAGTAGCCTCCTGTCTGCATCTTGCCTTATTACTGCCAATTTGGTCTTTTCTTTGTAGTCAGCTCTTTTCTTATAATTGCTCTCTGCAGAATTTATATCTAGAAACATCCCTAGATGATTCCATATCATGAACTGCCTCTAGCCTGCCCATTTTATTTGTATTTTCCATCTTTCTTTCTGTTCCATTCAGATTTGACTGTGACTTCCAGAAAGATGGCACTTTTTTGTCTCTATCCTCTGCTTAACCTATTCTTTCCTTTGCTCACAACTCTTGAGTGTTGAAATCATAGTGTTTTGCAAAGTTCTGCAGTAATGCTTCCTCCATTATTTCCTCCATTACTTCCTCCACAGTGCCGTATTGCAAAGAAGCTGTTTGTACATTTCACAGATGAGCATCCCAGTTTACAGAATAGACTACAAAGTACAGTCTATGGTTGTTTATGTGATGCTCTGACTTGTGCATTCTGAGTTCTTAGAAGGCAGAGTAAAATATCAGCTCTTTCTGCATGTCAGTGCAGCCGGGCTGATCTGAGAACTCAGCTCTTTCTGATATTAAGAACTTTCTACAAACAGAATGCATGCAGGATTTTACTATTTTATTGTCTCATAGATACTTTCCTCAACATTTTTGGAGGAGGTCTCTGTAACACTTTAGGAAAAGCCTTTTCTTTTTTTTTTAACAGAAGTGAAATATAGGGCTGGAGATTTAGCTCAGTGGTAGAACACTTGCCTACTGTGCACAAAGTCCTGGGTTCCATCCATAACACTGAAGAACAAAAACCTGAAGTCCATTCCTGAATTTTTCTTAAACATTTTTTTTACATACTTACCACATACATGTCATTTTATATAAAGTTGAGGAAGGGTTTTATTAAGTCACTTCAGGCCTTTTCTTGCTTGTTGAGCCCTACCCCTTATTTTTAACCCATGTTAATTCAGTTCGTGTCTTTTGTATTTGTGCTTCTTCCCCTGATGATAATTGTAGTATATCTGTGTCTGTGCCATACAAATCTTCCTCCTCTGGTGGCATCAACTAAGATTTTTTTCCAGTATATCACAACATCACATTTGGGTTTTTCTGGTTTAGTCCTTTCCCCAGGAGCATTCCCCAGTACACCTCCTGCTGGTGAATGTCAGTCTGATTCCCAGGGTTCTTGATCTGCTCTGACTAGTACCAAGAATGCCCTGAGAAAGTAGACATGAGATTTGGAGTTGGGCCATCCTCAGACAGGCTGGTGCTGGTGACTTCAGTTGTAGATAGGATAAAAATGGTAACTCTGGAGTTTGGACTGGTTGGAGGTGGTCAGGCAGAATGTGTTATCAGTGAAAGCAACTGCACTGACCAGGACAGTGCTGTGTACTTGAGAAGTACAGGCAGTTCAAAACCATAGAACCTGGCGGCCTCCAGAAAAAGGATGAGGGCCATGAGTGATGAAGGCTAAACTGACAGCAGGGGGCTTCCTTTATAGCCTATAAAGCAACCACCTCCATTCCAGGACAGAGACAGTGCTGAGCTCTAGAAAAGGTTGATGAAAAGGCAGTGTGCTACCTCAGATCATGGCCTTGATCAGGAAGAAGGCCAGACCCTGAAACACATAGGCTGGGAACCTCTGGGTCGAGTCCTACTTCTGGGACCTGCAGAAGCTGGTCACTCCTCTGTTAAAGGACAGAACCTCTCCCCATTTAAAAATGATGCAGGGACTTCCATCTTGGTTAAGACATGTTTCCTGTTTATTCTGTAATAATTTAGAGAATGTTATGTTTTTATTTTTTTGAGATAGGGTCTTGCTATGTAGTGGTGGCATTGAACTCACTATGTAGCCCAGGCTAGCCTTGAACTCATGGCTTTTCCTGGCTTCCTGAGTGCTGGAATTACAGCATGCACCACCATACCCAGTGAAAGTTTATTTTTAAACAAAAACCAAAGTATTATAGACTTTATTGTACTATATACACTGAAGGCACACATATATCATTATGTGAAACTGTGAAACCATATGTCCAGTTGAAATTTTTCTTCCTTGTGTCATCTCTGCACCTGAGCAAGTTGCAGCGTAACCTGGCCAAGGAGTGCTAAGCCTGCTGAGGGACAGAAACCATATAGTGATTTGAGCAAGAAATGTTGAAAGTATAATTAACTAGTGATGGGATAAGGCAGCAAGGAGTGAGGAGAACTCAAGTGTCCTTTATAGCACACATAGGGAGCAGCCTCCTCTCCTAGGGCTGAAGTAGAGTTCTGAGTAAAAGGGCAAATTTAAGTCATCTTCCCCCAGGTGAGATTCAGTCCTTATCAAAGAAAGTATAGCTGTGACCCCTGGGTGGCCTAGAAGTGTGCTGAGGTGCCACAGTCAGTGAGCACCAGGAACCCATGGAACTCAGGAAGCTTCTCTGAGGATCTGCCAGCACATGCTGGAGGACCGTCTGGGGAGTGGGCAGCATTGATGTTGCTGGCCATCCAGTGCACTGGCCAGAGCCGTAGGAGCAAGAAGAAAGGCGAGCTCAAGACCATGCAGCACCCTTCCTATGCCAATGTCCCTTTAGCACCCTCTGCTGACAAAACTGAGCATCATGCCAGGTTTAGGCCAGATCCAGTATGACAAGCAGTTGCAATGAGGGCTGAATTTGTAGCTGCAAGGCAATAAATTGATAAGTAGAACAGGGACAAAAGAGACTCTGCCCCAAAGGCATCGTGGAATCTCACTAGCATGTACAAACAGGGCTGGGGAGAGGACAGGTACAACTATAGCTGGTAAGGAAGAGCTTACTGTGTGGCAGGTGCTCCTTGGAAACCCTGAAAAGATCCCAAGACATGGTACTCACATACTGGTCAGATAGCCCTTGGTACCTTGCCACAAGTGGTTCACACTGAGAGATAGAAAGATGTTAGAACTGCCATAGCAGATGGTGAAAGATAATAAAAAGCCCAGAGGGGTCGACATGGTGGAGTAGCTGTGTTCTGTAAGGCCAGGAAACTCAGCAGATAGTAGTGTCCTGGAAGGAAGGGGTCCCCTCAGTGTGTCAAGCAGTAAAGAATGCTGAGTGATGGGGGAGGGGCACCAGTTCCACTGGTGCCTGTTGTCTGTGACTAGGACTGTTGATAGGAGAATCTCCCAGATGCACCATGAGCTTGAAGTTGAGGCCAGTGATGGTGCCTGTCAGAAGGCAGATAGACATAATTCTCAAGAGTAACTGAAGGAAGTGAGGTGCCTGAGGCATATGGACAATGCAACACGATAATGAGAGTGTGGCAGTTGCAACCCTCATCTTTCCCCTAGGGCGACCACTTCTGTGATGCCTTCTACATTGGGAAGGGGAAATACTTAAGCATTTTAGAACAATCAGTCGCCAGGCCCCAAATGACATTGATACCAGGAGACCTGAAATGTCATCACAGTCTCTCTTGCAGTCAAGATGTGGGGAATTGGACCAGAAGTGGAACTTTAGGAGGCACCCTGATAATGTGGCTCCTGATGGCCCTATTGGCAATCCACTCAGGAGCCATTCCCAAGTCTCCAAATATTATTAGAATGGTAAGAACCCTACATACCAATTCCTTGCCCTGAAATTACTTTCCCAGACAAGATAATAAGTACAAAACAATATGGAAATCTAGGGGGATTGGCACAAGTTAAGGCCATCCTTACCAAACAATTCAGAGGAGGGAGCAGTTCCTATCATATTTCCATGTAATTCAGAAGTACTGACAGGTCAGCTAGATCCTGAAGCACAGTGATGGTCAACACAAACTCAACCCAGTTGTAGAACTTTCACCAGCTGCTGGGCTGTGTGGTACATGTAATTCACAAGATCTCTGGTGTGTGATATCAGTTACTATCTGGTGAATGCGTTCTTTTTTATCGGTATCAGAAAGGAAAGTCAGAACTAGTTCACACTCAGGATGGGTAATACAAACTTACTCCAGGACTATTATCAAATGACTCACTATTTTGATGATCTTATACCAGTCAGATAGCATGAACAAGAAATGGCAAGCTCATTAGAACTCTTGCTGTTTTAACTGGTGGGAGATAAATCCTAGGAAGATTTGGGGGCCCACCACAACTGAAGGTTATGGGAATTCAGTAATTTAAGTTGTGATAGGATATTCCCTGGCAAGCAAAGCACAGATTACTACATTTCTTTACTTTACATCACTAAGAAAGAAACGTAATTTTTTTTTTTAAGGTTTTTTGAGACAGGGTCTCACTTTTGTGGTTCAGGCTGGCCCTGAGCTCAGCCTCAAACTCACATCACAGCAATCCTCCTGCCTCTGCCTCCCGAGTGCTGGGATTACAGGCGTGAGCCACCACGCCCGGCACTGGTATGTGGTATTGGTTGCTGCTGGGGTGAGTCTCCACACCCAGTATTGTTATGTGGTTACTGGGGATTGAACCCGGGTCCTTGCGCTTGCAAGACAGGCGCAGGAACCACTGAGCTATATCCCCGGCCCAAGAAACGTAATGTTTGATGGGTATCTATGGACTTGAGGGTTGGAGGCAGCATCTTCAGCATTTAGGAATACTGTCCCAACCCATACAGTGAGTGACACTGAAAGTTACCAGGTTCTTGTACAGCCCAGAGAGGGGAAAGTGCTGTAAAGAAGCTCAGTAAATAAGGCCAACAACGTGGACATCCATGGTGTTGGAGGTGGAAAAAAAAGATGCCGAGTGATGTTCATGGCAAAATCTCAACAAGAGAAACAGTGCAGACTCTCAGGGACCTAGCACAAGGAAATACCATCTGCAACAAAGAATTACAAATTTTCTGAAAATTTAAAATAGGAAGAGCCTCCTGCCATGTCTCTGGCCTGTGATTGAAATGGACTATGAGAACATGAGGACATAAGTGACCATGAAGCTAGATTGACCAGCATGGGCTGGTCCTGCCAGGCTACCAAGAGGAGAGCCTGCAGCAATCCGTTATAAACTGGAAGTTGTGGGCTGTCACAAAGCGAGATCCTGTCTCAAAAAAAAACAAAACAAAACAAAACAAAATAAACTGGAAGTTGTTCATTTGCCATTAGGCACAAACAGGCCATCCAGCACAGAAGGTGGCCTGAACAGGTGGTCCAGGCCCCATGACATCCTTAGTGTTGGCACTGGTGCCTTTTATGAGACAGGCAATAGTAAGAGCAGCTGGTAGAGAAGGAAATGGTTAGACCTGATTTACAATGGGTTGGGTCAGTATGTGGTGCAAGCCAAAAGCTGATTGCAGACCCACCATAGCCCTGGAAGACAATGTTAAGGGGAAATCTGGTGGTAAAACTTTTGGCCCAAAGTCTGAAGAGCCACTCTGTGGGAAGAGGAGAGGCTCTAGGTTAGGAAATATTTGGAAGCACTGCTTGTGGGCAATAGTGAGTGGAGTGATGGGTTGAGAGGGAAAGTAAAATATAAAGATCATATCTGGCACAAGATTTTGTGGCAAGAGAGGTGGACCTATGGAATAGGCCCGAAGTATTTCCTACCTACCAATATCTCCCCCACAGAAAACACCAAATAACAATGTGAACACAATGACTTGGCCAGCTGACATCTACCAGCCTCTGTCCTATGCTGTCCCAACACTAGCACATGATTCCTCTTCAGCAGAGTGTCTAAGGGGCAGGGGTACAGGCTGTGCGTGGCCTCAGCACCATGGTGCTCCTACTCACCAGAACCAATTTAGATTTACCTCTGCTGAAATCCAGACTTTTAACAGAGATCAATCCTGAGTGGCACCATGCTTTGGTGGAACACTGACAATGCTGAACCATATACACCCTGAAATGTAATTTTTTTTTTTTTTTTGAGATGGGTTCTTGAACTTACAGGCTCAAGAGATCGTCCTACCTCTGTCTACTTCCTAAGTGGCTGAGGCTATGGGTGTGCCCCACAGCACCCAGTTCCAGGGTGATTCATTTTGATTGAACTGATATATGTCCTAGACATGGCTTCACCTTTCCCATATAATGCTTTATGTTTCTTTTTTGTTGGCTCCATATTCCAAATCTCAGAGAACACTTAATCAACTGATTCAGGATCCACACTTGACCTCTTTTAGGAAGATACTTAGAGGGGGAAGATCTGAGTCAAAAGAAATTTCTAGTTTTAGTTTCTTGAAGAATCTCTATACTGATTTCTGTATTGGTTGTGTTAGTTTATATTCCCACCAAGGCTTCCTTTTGTCCAGCACCCTTACTAGCATTTGTTATTTCTAACTTCAAGTATTTAATGTTTCACATGTACTTTGAAGTTAATAAGATGCTGTCTTAAATAAAAAACGGCTGGGGACGTAGCTCAGTGGGAAGACCCTGATTCAATCCACAGTACCAAAACAAAAATAAGCAAAACACCCAGACACCCAAGTGAGACTGCCTTGAATTTTATCCTTGTTCTACCACTTATCATTCAGGCCAGGCTTACTAAAATTAAAACAAGATCTAAGTTAGATATTTTTGTTGTGTTTTACTGACTCTGTTTCACTGCAGTATGATTGAGTTTAACAACTTCTTCAGTGAAGATAGATGGAGATGGAACTTATAGCAGAGCCTTTGCCTAGCATATGCCAGGTTCTGGGTTTCTCTGGGTTTCATAAAAAGAGAGAGAGACACACACACAGAGGGAGGGAGGGCAGAGGAAGAGAAGAAAGAGAGAGAGGGAGAGGGAGGGAGGGGAGGAAGGGAGGGAAAAAGGAAAGGAAGGAGGAAAGGAAGAAGGAAAGAGAAAGACAGGAAGGAGGAAGGGAGGATGAAGGAAGATTGACTTTGGATTTTGAAAATCAACATTCAAATACAAATGCCAAGTAATTATTTTTAATAAACATTTCATAGTTACATGTACTTGTCTCTAGTTAACTTGAAAATATTTCACATGACTACTGTAATGGTAATATGTATTTTGATTGTAAATTTTATGACAAAATTCATTGTAATAAAATTATATGCAAATAACATAATTATGCAAGCTATTTTCAATGTTTAATTGTATGACTTATATTTCAGTCTTTGTTTAATGCTTTATATTTCTTTTTTGTTGTTTCTGAAACTGTAGACTTGACCAACAAATGCACTGTTAGGTACTCAGAGCTACTCGGAGATGGGAAAGGTCAATCACTGGAAGAAAGGGTAAGTCATTGCAGATGTGGGTGATATGTGAGGCAGTGTGCATAGTTATTTGTCTCCATGAGCACACACGCAGTCCCTTCGGAATAAGGGAAAGCGACCACAAGCACAGGAAATCAATCACCCCTAGAACTGTGCTAAGTCCCAGACTGGCGGAGGTTCAGAATTCCCAGGCAAGGATAGCTAATGTGTGCTGTTCCAGTGTGCTTGCCTGCGTGGTGGGGACAGCAGTTTGGGGTGTCTTTCTGAAGTGTGGAAATTGTGTCTGAGTGGAGATCCAAGGGCTGACTAGGACTTAGCCAGCCTGAGGATTCCACTTTTTGAGTGTGGGGGAGGCATGCTGAAGATGTTTTTCAGGTTAAGGGAACTTTAGAGTGGTGGAAATAAGCAGAAATTCTGAAAGGCAGGATACAAGGTTCACCATGGATAAATTAAGCATTTTAATCTAGAGAAGAGAGAGAAGAGGTACTATTACTAAAGACTTTATACAAGAAAGAGTGGTTAAGCAGCTCAGGGTGAAGTGAATGGATTCTGGAGCAAACTCCTTGTTCTCAGGTCCTGTCCGAACTTAATTCAAACTCTGCAGCAGAATAGCCATAAGAAGGCCCTTTCACTAGGATTGCTATGAGGATTATTTGGCCATGGGATTTGAAAAGCCATATGCTTCCTGACATACTTAAAGTTGTTTGAAATACAACAAGGTTTAAAGCTGCAAAAGACATGCTTTCTGGTATCTTGTTAATATTAACATTTTAAAAATTGTCACACATTAGAAATATATCCACTATGTTTAAAATTACTCTAGCAATGTGATGTCCATAACCATCCCCTGAAAAAGTACATGAATATACCAGGCATGGTGGTGCATACCTGTAATCCTAGCACTCAAGATGCAAAGGCAGGAGATCATTTGGGAGTTCAAGGCCAGCCTGGGCTACCAAACAAGACCCTGTCTCAAAAAAACAAAAAACAAAATAAAGCTATGAACATTGTTTTTTCTTTTTCTTTTTCTCATTGAATACCTTTTATTGTATACTCCTCCACAGAATCTTTAATTAATGTAACTTTATCCTGAAAGTCTATTCTTGAAAACCAATATAATTTCTCTCCAATAACAATTAATATAAATTTTAAAATTTCCATGACATATGACTAAGTGTTGATAATTTTTAAAAATTATTTTTAGGGCTGGGGATTTAACTCAGTGGTTCCAGCGCCTATCTTGCAAGTGCAAGGACCTGGGTTCGATCCCCAGTAACCACATACATAGTGGGTGTGGAGACTCACGCCTAGCAGCAACCAGTATCACATATCACAGTGCCGGGCGTGGTGGCTCACGCCTGTAATCCCAGCACTTAGGAGGCAGAGGCAGGAGGATTGCTGTGATGTGAGTTGGAGGCTGAGCTCAGGGCCAGCCTGAACCACAAAGCGAGACCCTGTCTCAAAAAACCTAAAAAAAAAAAAAAAATTTTAAAGCAATATGAATACACTGTTGTTAAAAACAAAGTATTAGTGTAAATGACTCTTACAATGAAATAATAGGGATATCTTCTCCTCATTTGCTGGCTGTTTAAGTTTGGGAATCTATCCATGTCCATTGCACACTGCTGGAATAAGAAAGATGATCACTGCTAAGTTGTTTTTTTTTAATTCATTGAGTTTATTGGTAAATTTTAGCTATACAGTATGATCACATTCATCACTGGGAATTTGTACCTGTACATAACATATCTTGGTTCTTGTTTTTTCCCCCAGTTCCCTTCCCTTCTCTCCTACCTCTCCTTATTGACAAAAATCTTTATTTCTGTTTTTTTCTTCTTTTCTTATATTTTTCTTTCCCTTCTTTCTTTTCCCCCATTCCTCATTCTACTTCCCCTTCCATTTTGGACCCTTTCTTCCTATTTCACGTTATCTGTTATGTTTTTCAAAAATTAATAAGTAGATTAGCATATTTTCAAATAGTTTCAGTGATCTCATTTCTTTATAACTGGCCTTTACTTGCAAGTTGTAAATTATCAATCCTTGCTCTTGTGCACAGACACATCCTCCCATCCCTGGTACCTCTCAGAACATGGCTGAACAAGACTCGCTGTTCTAGAAGACACTATCGTTTCACTTAAAAGTACAGTCCTAAGGCCAGTGTAAATGCACGGAGTACTTGCATACACGTGAAAGGCCCAGGGGTCCATCTCTAGTTACAAAAAAAGGGGGAAAAAGTACTTTCATAAATGATGTGAAACCCATGCCCTGACATTATCTTATACAAGTTTTATCAGAAATTAGTTTTGTTTGCAGGTCTGTTTTATGAGTCCATGTTCCAGTGACATTGTTTGTACTTGTCTGCAGAATTCTAAATCTTTAACAAGCCAAGCAGCAAGAGGACCCACCAGGCTCTCCTCTCAGGCCTCTGGGGCTGGGCTCACAGGTCAGCTCTTTGTTGACCAGAAGCAGAACAGCATCAGCCCTCCGACTCTTTCTAGCCATTTGATTCCGGAGTATAATGAAGAGACTTCAGTTCTACAGAAAGCAGAGGAGAAGAGAAAGCATGTCCTGAAGAAAAGTAAGGAAAGCATGAATCTTAAAAGAAAACATGCTATGTGTGCTAACTCATCAGAGAGAACAAGTAAACATGTGGCCTTGGAAGAGGATGCCAATGAGGCTGAAGCCTACGTTGCCTCTGGGGCCTCAGGACATGTCTGGGATATTAGGTGTTTGGATGATTTGGCAAAAAGCCAGCTGACAGAAGCGCTCAAGCAGGTGGCAGCCCTGGTAGTGACCCTGATGTATAAGGACGGTTCCACCCAGCTAAAGGCTGACCAGGTTAGTAAACTGTACTGCTTTTTGTTCTGGATCTGTATTTTTTAGAAAGTCTCTTTTTTTTGTACCAGGGATGGAACTCAGGACCACCTGCTTGCCAGATAGGTACTGTGCTGCTGAGCTATATCCTTTTCCCAAGAAGCCTCTCTCCTTAGTCTGTTTTTGATAGAAGAGCTAGAGTGAGTTTTAAGACCTTTTCCTATTGGTGGCAAGCCAGTGATGACCTATAGTTCCCAACAGTTTTTTCAGACCTGCCAAATTGCTTTCTAGAGAGATGCCCCAGTTTGTATTCATTCCACTAGTAATGTACCAGGGCTTCAAATTTTCCACCTCATTGCATGTATGTGTCTTTTTATTTTAGCTATTTCAATGAGTATAAAGTGATGTTTCATTGTGCTTTTAAATTATATTAAGCTGCAATACCAGAGTTCTGCAATACCTAAGTTCTGATCCCAGAACTTAGGAGGCTGAGGCAGGAGGATCACTATGGGTTCAAGGTTACCCTGGGCTACATACTGAGTTCAAGGCCAGCTTGAATTTCAGAATGACGCCCTGCTTTTTAAAAAATTACATTAACCTACTAGCTGATTATCACACATATATTTGTGTGCCCATTAGCCATTCAGCTATCATCTTTAGTGAAATTCAGTTTTCTTGCCCAAACTGACTTATTTGTGTTTTATTTTGGACCTAAAAGAGTTCTTTATATATTCTGATTTTAGTCTTTCCTAAGATATATGATGTTTAGTTCACCCAATCTATGCCTTGTATGTGTTTTTATAAATTTCTTGATAGCACCTTTTGAGGAACAAAGTGTTTTACATACAAGGAATTCTAGTTTTTAAAATTTTTGTTGCTTGTGCTTTTGTTATTATATCTAAGAATGCTTTGCCTGTCCCTGTTCACAAAGATTTATTTTTGTTTTCATTTTATTGTGCTTTTACACTGAGCTGCATCTCCAGCCCTTTTATATTTTTTATTTTGAGCCCGAGTCTCACTAAATTGTTAAGTTGCCCAGGCTGGGCTCCCAGGCTTGTGACCCTGCTATATCACCTTCCCAGAGTGCCATGACAGGAGGCATGTTCCCTCACATCTGGCTCTTGTTCTTTTCCTAAGGGTTTCATAATTTTAGTGCTTTCATTTAGCTGAGTGACCCACCCTAAGTTACACTGTTTACAGGGCATGAAGTCAGGTAGAGACTCACTTTGGTCTATGGCCATCCAGGTAGTTGCACACTATCATTTGTTGAAAAGACTCTTCTTTTTCCTATTGAATTTTCTCAGTACTTTTATTAAAAATCAATTGACTATAAATCTAATGGTTTATTTTTGGATATGGAATTTTTTCTCTGTGCTATGATAGTACCAATTTTCGTTTGTTTATTTGTTG
Organism: Petromus typicus; assembly: GCA_004026965.1. Lineage (NCBI taxonomy): Eukaryota > Metazoa > Chordata > Mammalia > Rodentia > Petromuridae > Petromus > Petromus typicus. Next base: position 15,963 of record PVIR01006884.1, read on the forward strand.
TTTTGTGGGGTTTTTTTTGTTGTTGTTGTTGTTTTTTTGAGACTTGCTTTGTACTTCAGGCTGGTCCTGAGCTCACTATGTAGCCCAGGCAAGGCTTGAACTCACAGCAATCCTCTTGCCTCTGCCTCCTGAGTGCTGAGATTATAGGCATGAGCCACTATGCTCAGCATTGTGAAGTATGGTTACTGGGGATTGAATTTGGGACCTTGCACTTGCAAAATCCCCAGCCCTATTTGTTTGTATTTGAGATAGGGTCTGGCTGTGCAGTTCAGGCTGGCCTTGAACTCATGGTGAGATTCCTGCCTTAGATGGGATTGCAAGCATATACTACCACACCTGTTTTAAACCATATTTCTTGATTATTGACACTTTACTCTTGAGTTTTGAACTCAAAAAGCATGAATCATTCAAATTACATTCATCTTTTTCAAGGTTGCTTTTGGTGTTATGATTCTTTGGTGTTTACATATAATTATTAGGATTAGTTTGTCAATTTCTGCAAATAATACACCGGGATTTTGACTCAAATTGTGTTGTAACCACAGATTAATTTTAGGAGTCTTTCCATCTTAATCATATTGAGTTTTCTGATCATGAACATGAGATATCTCTTCATTTATTTAAAGCCTTAATTTTGTTTAGCAGTGTACTATAGTTCTCAGTGTGATATGCAAGTCCTTTCCTTCTTTTATTTTTCCTCCTTTCTTCTTTCCTTTCTTCTTTGTCTCACTGTTGTCTAAGTTTGTCTTGAGTTTTTAGTACTATAGATACATATCACCATGCCCAGCTTTTCCATTTTGAAAGACATTTTGCTGGCTAAAGAATGTTAGTACTTTTCTTTCAGTAGTTTAAACATGTTACCCCACAGTCTTCTAACTTCCTTTATTTCTCACAAGAAATTTGCTGTCATCCATATTTTTGTTTCTCTCTATGATCAGCTTCTCTTAAGGTTTTTCCTTTATCACTGATTTAAGCAGTTTTTGTGTATTTGTTTTAAGAAAAATCTTGAACTCTGTATGTAGCCCAGGTGGACTTAAACTCAAAATCCTCTTGCCTCAACCTGCAGAGTGCTGGGATTACAGATGTGGGCCACCACACCGGCTAAGTGTAAGCTATTGGATTATGATATAGTTTCCTTGGGGTAGCTTTCTTCATCTTTCTTATACCTAAGATTCATTTATTTTTCTGGGTAACTTAGGAAGGAGTATCATATTTATTAAATTGAATTTTCCAATCTTTGAATATATGTCTTGGTCATTTAGGACTTCTCTTATTTCTTTCATCAGTATTTTGTGGTTTTCAGCATACAGATTCTATATATGTTTTGTTGATTTTTTTTGCCTTCTTCATGTATTTTGGAGTTACAATAAATGGCAGTTTAAATTTTTCACATATTTATTGCCAGTATATAGAAATATATTTGATTTTTTATTTTCATATTTTGATTTTACAATTTTAAACCTTGCCACATTCACAGTTTAGTTCCGGAATATAAAAATAATAGTTTCATTTGGATTTTTCACATAGTTATTCGTGTCATTTGTAAATAGGGATAGTATACTTCCTCTTGTTGACCTACATGCCTATTGTTTCCTTTTCCTGTCATACTGTACTGGCATTATTCCTAGATGTGGGGATACAAAAATAAGTGGGACAAAAATCCTTGCTCTTAGGAGTGGACATACAGAAAATAATAAATAAACAAATACATGTAATGGTACTGGTGGTAGCAGGCCCTTCTCTAATCTGGTCTCTCAGTAAAGACCAGATTTAGAGAATAAAATCATGGTTTGGTTTTTGGCCAAAAGACTATCCATTTAAAGTTATAACTTTAAACCTTTTCTCTCCCAACCTGATTCATTATAAAATGGCACACCTTGCACAAATAGATATTTTATCTATGTTTAACTTTGGAACTTCGTTATATATTCACAGGCTCCGACTTCCTGTGTTAATGGGATTGTGATGTTACTCAAGAGCCAGGTGAAAGCAGGTTCTTCCTGGAGTCTGAAGGAGGATTGGTGCATCTATATACACACTGAGTACGCCTGTCTCTGGGGCCAGGAGCAGGAGGCACATAGGCTATTTGCCAGGTAAAAAAACTTTACTGGTTACCTTTGGTTTTACTTACATCTTGTTTCAACCTAATGTAGTTTGCAAAGCTCTAATTTTCATTTTTTAGGCTTTAGACATGTTGTATGGACAAATGAAAATGAAATAGATCAAAATGACAGAAACCTCTGTAAACTGTGGCTCCTCCCCCTGGAGCTTTTGAAGTGAGCCCGTCAGTTTTGTGGAGACTGCACCAGGTTTGAACCACTTCACAGTGAGGCCTAGGAATAAAGCCCATGCCCAAGGCTGAAAACCCACCTTCACCGCCAGGGTGCAGATAATTTCCAGCCCCCTTCCTCCTTCCCCTATTCATGAGAAAATGAGCTATTGCTGCCTGCAAATAGTCAGCTGTCCTCCCTTCCACCAAGTGGTACCAGCTTCAAAGCTGTGGGCCTGTGAAAGTAGTTTGGATGGAGTTTGACCCTCTGTCATGGCTTGTGTCAGAGTGTCCCCTCGAAGCCTCAGTAATCATATAGGTGGGGCTTTTCAAAGGTGGGTAGAACAAGGGTGTGTGACTACACTAGTCCCCTGATTGGGCCCTTGCTGATTTTTTAGGTAACTTTTGGGGAGATAGGATATTATGCACAAATATAATACTCTGTTCATAAGAAATTCTTAACCTTTGGATATACTTTTCATTTTAAAGAACAGTTAACAGTTCCGTTCTCTGATGGACCTTTGTGAGACTAGAGTCCCAGTATTTGGATGGCTTTGCCTGAGTTCCAGATTTAAACTCACGCTGTTCACTTTAATGTCCAGTAGCCTTTCAGCCTTGGTCATTCTGAGCCCCATATTCCCTGCTACTCTCCTCACGGCCTAGCCAGAGGGTCCATGTCAGCACCAGTCTGCCATGATCTTAGGCCAAATGGCTCCATAATGTCTTTGACTTTGGTTTTTCCCTGAACCACATCCAAAGTCTTAGCAATCTCTATTGGCTGTACTGCAGGAAATAGCGGGGCTCTGTCCTACTCTCACCTGCTCTGCTGGTGCCACCGGGCAGGCCACTCTCCTGATGAGCCACGGCAATTTCCTCCCTCCTGGACAGTGGTTCCACCTGCCCCTTCAGCCCAGCTGCCAGAGAAACTCGGGAAAACAGCAGTCAGATCATGTCACTCACCTCAAGGCTTCCTGACTGCTTCTGTTTGTGCTAAAGCAGAGTAAGAGTCTCTGTCACCAACTGAGTAGAAGGGATCCTTCTACTATGCCTGGTCCTCTGCACAGCTTCAGGGTGCTTGGCCTTCCCCAGAGCTGTGCACACCCTTCGCTGTGCGTGCCCTCCCAGACAGCCACACAGCTCACTGCCTCATTCCTTTAGATTTATTTATTTATTTTTTAGTTTTTTGAGACAGGGTCTTGCCTTGTAGTTCAGGATGGCCCTGAACTCAATATGTAGCTCAGGCCAGCCTTGAACTCACAGCAATCCTGCTGCCTCTGCCTCCCAAGTGCTGAGATTACAGACAGGAGCCACCATGCCTGGTTCCTTTACATTTTTCTCTAGCCCAACAAGTGAGAACACAAAGTAAATTATGAAAACACAAAAACATTACATTCACCTAGACCAATGTCATGAGATTTCTGGACACTTCCTTCATCTATCCCTTTTAGAGGTACCTAAGTGGGCGGGACTTAAAGGAAATTGAGACTTGCCATTCACCCTCATTTAAGGAACAGCGCTAAAGAGCGTGAGCTTTTTTTTTTTATAGCCACAATAATATTTTCAAACTTAAATATAATGTCCAATCCAAATTTAAAGTCATCTTATTGTCTCTCTACAATATCTTTCTACAATATGTCTTTCTACAATATCGAGATCAGGGACCAAACAAGGTGCACACGTAACATTTGTGGGGTTTGTCTCTCCTAAACTAAACCATCTTGCAGAAGGTCCATTGTCCTTAATTGACCTATTTACTTTGTCGTGGGATTCTTTACTTTGTTTTCTTCTTCTCCTCTTTATTCCTCTCCTCCTTCTCCTTTTTTCTTTCCTTTTTTTTTTGCAGTACCAGGGATGGAACTCAGGACCTTGTGCTTTTGTGCTCATCAGGCAGGTGCTGCACCACTGAGCTATGGCCCTAGCCCCTTCTTGTTTAGTGTACACTGAAGTTTGGCTCTAAAGACCTGATCCAGCTTTTGTCCTTGGTGTGACCATTTTGTCCACATTTATTAGCCAGGCTTTACTGCAGAGAGTTTTCCTTCATCCGCTAGGCTTTTTGCTCTTCTTCTCCTTCATGTCTCTCTCACATTTTACTTGTTAGCCAGGCCTTTCCTAACCATCTGGATAAACTAGTACCCATGTAGCACCACCCACACCCCCTTCCTCATTTTTCTCTGTTATACCTACCACCAGCACCATTACATGTGTCTGCTTATTTATTATTTTCTGTGTCCACTCCTAAGAGCAGGGATTTTTGTTTGTCTCACTTATTTTTGTATCCCCACATCTAGGATTAATACCACACAACAGGTGCTTAATATCTATTCAGTTTTTTTATCGAATGATAAAAAGTGTTAAAGCTTTTTTTTTTTATAAATTCCAAGATAATCATATGAAGATAATTCCTCAAATACCATAAAATTGTAGTAATAATCCCAATTCTTTAATACTGTCTTTGGGATTCAAAATAAATTTATATAAGGCACATTTAATTAATACACACAATTTTTTGCAAAAACAAACTTAACATTTATTAGCTATATATGCAAGGTTCTTTCACACAGAACTCTCCATCTTTACATTATTTCTATATATTTAGTTTTATTAATTCCATCTTTTAGATGAGGAAATTGAGACTATTAGAGATAATTAAAGCTATATATCAGTCTTGTGAGTTTTGACTTAATTTTTTTTGTAACAGGGATCAAATTCAGGACCTTGTGATTGCCAGGCAGGTGTGGCACCACTGAGCTACCAAGCTATATCCCTGACCCTGAACTCAAATTTTTGCTTTTAAGTCAAACTTAGCTTTTTTTTTTTTTTTTTTTTTTAGGCAGGGTCTCACTTTTTGTAGTTCAGGCTGGCTCCACATTCACTATGTAGCCCAGGCCACTCACAGCAATCCTCCTGCCTCTGCCCCTGAGTGCTAGGATTATAGGCATGAGCCACCACGCCTGGCATTGTGGTATGTAGTTACCAGGGATCAAATTTGGGACCTTGTGCTGACAAGGCAGATGCTGGAACCACAGAGCTAAACCTCTCGCCCCCAAACCTAGCTTTTTTGTTTTTACTTTTATTTATTACAGTGCTGGGGATTTAAACCGAGGGTACTGCACATGCTAAGCACACCACTGAGCTATGTCCCCATTCTATCCAACTTTAAAAATATATTAGTTGATATTTTTTGGTAAATGTGACATAATTATCTAACACAGTTTGCTCATAAAATATATTCTGTTTCAGTGTTTTTTGTTTTTTTTAGTTTTTTTGAGACAGGGTCTGACTTTGTAATTCAGGCTGTGTTGGAACAACTGGACATCCTTTTACAAAAATTTAATCTTGACCTAAACTTCACACATTAAACAAAAGTTCATTCGAGTTAGATCACAGATCAGGCCCTGAACTCACTATGTAGCCCAAGCTAGTCTTGAACTTGTAGTGATCTGCCTTCCTAGTGCTAGGATTATAGGCATGAGCCACCACGTCCAGCTGATTTAGTGTTTTTATTTTATAAGATCCTCTTTTGCTGTTTGTCTTTTTAAGCAGGCGTCAGCTGGCCTGAGCTCCCCGAAGGAAGGCTCTGTGGCTATTAGCAACCTTACCCAGACCTGCAGGGGCTTTGGGGATCCTTCTTCCCCCTGTAGCCCTACCCTTCTTTCCTTTCTGTCCCTGTGGGTCTCTCCGGGGCCTGTCCAAGCCCAGAGCAGAGGCTATGCTACTGACATTTGCCCTCCCTGCCAGCTGGGCTCCCTGTTTATGGAAACCAAGGGGGAGTGTCATAACTTGGCAAAAGCTTGAAGATGTCTCTGGAGGGAAACGTGTGAATCCTACTATAAATTTACTTCATCCTTGGAGCTCATCACACTCTAGTTTCTTCCTTTCTCAGCCAAAGAACCTCATTCATGGATTCAGAAGCACTTACTGTGCAGGGGATTCATGCCTTGGTGGCTTAGAGTTTCAGTTTTGGTCTCAGAGTCTTGCGTCACCACTCATCAGATGTAACCTCTTGGAAGTCCCTTGTCTGGAAAATGGATGGAATGTATGGAGGTGGGGTGGAGCTTGGCTGATGCCTGTAATCCCAGCTCTAGGGAGCCTGTGTATAGCCTCTTGAGTGTTAGTATGGTACTGGTTCAGGGTAAACTTTGGATAGGCATGGACATCATGAGGCCTATATTCAAGGAGCTTGTGAGATACAGTCCAGCAAATGTGGACCCTTGTGTGCTGCCTGTGTGGATGCAATACAGGAGGCACAGGGCCTGCTCCTTCCTAAGGACAGCTCTTGAGTAGAATTCATTACTAAGGCATGTATATACCAAATAATGACAGCTTTTAGTTGAGTGTTAGTAATATTTTTCCAAGGTCAAAAGTTCTGAATTAAAGTCTAAATCAGTGAATTTCTTTCCATCTTCTAGGAATGTGCTATTTCAAACACTAAAATGTAAATGCCCTGTTATTTGTTTTAATGCCAAGGACTTTGTGAGAACAGTACTACAGTTTTTTGGTGATGATGGCAGTTGGAGGCAAGGTAAGTCACATTTCCATTGTCCCTACAGCTTAAATCTTCAACAGTGGCCCTTTGGGGTGAAGGTCACTGGGTCACAAGTGCCACATCACATGGCCACACTGGCACCAAAAGGGAGCCCTTTCCCCTGTGAGGCTAACTGATGCCTGGGCTTTCACCAGGATCTATTTCTTTGGTAATTTCAAGTAGGGAAAATTAACTCTGCAGCAGAGTCAGACTGGGATTTGTTGTTATCACCACAGTAAAACTTTCTAAGAATTAAATTACAGTCCAAACCAATTAACATCAAAACAATGTCAGAGATATTTTATCTTTCATTTAAATGGTAGAAAAGGTTCTTGTAAATTTTTTACTGGGTAAGTAGATAAATGATAAATATAGCAAAAATGTTCACTATAGAATCTAGGTTGCGAATACTCGAGCTTTCATCCTACAGTTCTCCAAATTGTCTGTATGTTTGGGAATACTCATAATAAAATGTCAGAAAAAAACTTTTTATTATAGAAAATTTCTAACACCAGCAAAAAAGTCCCCATCAACTTACTCAATAATGATCAACCTGCAAACAGTCTTTTTCCTCTGCTACTCCCCATACTCCAGATCCAGCAAATTACGAGCATCACATAATTAATCTCAAAATATTTTAATCACGTGACTGACATACAAAGATTCCTGCTTAAAATGATGCCATCACTGCCAGAGGCTGCAGTGCTCCCTTCCTAACTAGCTGCCCAGCTGGTGTTTGAACTTTCACTCTTGTCCTGTAACTGTTTGTATCTGCTTACCTTTTTGTGATGTGAGAAGCAACTGATTGTCATTATTTAAGTTCCTTAACTGCAGCGTGGTGACACAGCCTTCAGTAATTATTACTCGTCTATGTTCAAACAGTGTGTTGTTTTGTTTTGACATCCACATATGAGAAAGGACACACAATGTTTTGTTAGTGTTTGACTCACTTCACTTGTGTCTCTTTTTCATGATCGAATAGTACTCTGCTGTCTCTTCACTGAGGAAGGGCATGTAGGGTGAATCTATTTCTTAACAGCGATGACTAGTGCTGCAATGAACGTGAGTGATATCATTTCCTTTGGAGGTTCAGCCTGTTAAGATAGCCAGATGGTGAAGTGGTCTCCCTTTTGTGTTTTGAGGAGCTTCTGCTCTGTAGTTGTGCTATGGTGCTACCATCGGGAGACCTCTCTTTCCTCCATTTTCTTGCCTGCATTTATTTAATGATATTCATTGTGTTTTGGTCCATTGTACACAATCTCTGACAAGTTAAGAAGTGAGTCCTTATGATACAAGCCTAGCAGACTAGCTTCCTAGGGCTGCTTTGACACATTGCCCCCCAACTAGAATATTCTATTGCTGGTCTCTCTCTCTTTTTTGAGATGGATGTTTGAAACATTTATTCTGTCACTGTTCTGGGTGTCAGAAGAGTAAAATCAAGGCGCTGGCAAGGCTGTTCCTTCTAGAGTCCAAGGGAAGGTACATCCCATCGTGTCCTCCCAGGTTCTGGTGTAGTCAGCAGTCACATATCTGTCTCTGCCTCCACAGGCCACATCCCCGGTCAGTGTCTCTATATGGCTTCTTTTCTGTATCTTACAACTACACCCCCAGCCCAAGATGATCTCAGGATCCTTACCATAATCACATCTGCAAAGATTTTATTTCAAATAAGGTCACAGGCTTCAGGTAGACATGTCTTTTGAGGGCCATTATTTACCCTGCTACAGAGTCCAACTTCCTGGTGCCATTGTTGAAAAGTAGCTGACTGCTGAGTTATAGATTTATTTCTGCCTCCCACTTTCACTCCCTCGAGCTTTCTCTAGATCTCTAGCCTGTGTCATCTTGGAAAGTCACCAGAATTACAGAATTTACACAGAATTAGGTTTTTCTTTGAATTCCAAATTCATATGTTAAGTTTTATTGCCCATCCCTTATATTTATCAATGTATCAGATTTATCACTTCTTACCCAGAATCCATTTTTAAACTCTTCATTCTTTTTTGTTTAAACTTTGTTTTCTCTCTTCCAGCTTTTGTTCAAGTCATCATCAATTATATTTACTTGCCTCTGTGTCTTACTACTTCAGTTTTTGTTTCTGAAATCTTTTTATCTCTCTCTCTCTCTGGGTTCTGTGATTTTTTTGTGTAATTTTTCTTTTCCTAGGTCATCTAATTTCTAAGTATTTTTAGTTCTGATTTATTTTTTCATAGTTCCTATCATTTTCTTGACTTATTTTAAATCTGTTTTGTTGGCTTTTTTTTTCAGCTACTGGGTTAGGATTCATCCAGGCAGGCTTTGCTTTGTCAGTGGTGAGAGGAAGTTTATGAGACAGCCCCAGACCACTCCAGCTCTGTGGTCTTCTGAACATTCCTGTTAATAAAAACCTTTAATTTGGGAGCCTTAGAGGTGTGAAAAGTGAAGAAGTAACATATCCTTTTGGGTTAGTCGCTAGTAGCTGACAGTGCTGTGAAGTCATTGATTGCTGACTTGGGGGCCAGCAGCCAAAATGACTGCTGACTCTCAACCTCAGTTCCAAAGCTGCCTGCATAGGAGTCATGTACATCACATAAAAAAGTTGTAACACTGGCTGCTGTGGTAAATATAAGTTTCTTACACTACTACCATTTAAAAATGCCAGAAAACATAATATGTAATGTAATGATAGAATGTAGTTTCATTTAAAGGCAACTCCTTTCTGTTTGTTTTTGCTTAAAGATATTAGTGGGATTTATTAGCAGTTATAGAATCTGGCCACACTCTTTTGTAGTACTCTCTAAACTCATTTTTGTACAGCAGAGTTTAAAATATTAAACTGTTTTTAAAGATCAATCAAATATTTTGGTGCTAAAACTTACCTAATTAGCAAATGTCCTCTTTTTTTTTAGAAAGCATCTTCACACTTGTCTCTCAGATACCTATAGTAACTTCCCTCTAGTTTCCAGACAGGAAATGACATGGAATGGCTGAATTGACCTCCGGACCCAGAGCTCTTCCTGCAGCACTGTGGTGTACATACTATGACCTTATTTCTTCAAGGAATTTTTTCACATCAGAAACTCTCCCCACACAGTGACAAAGACACTCCTGCTCCTCTTCCTTGACTCAGGACACCAGAGTCCCTGGCACCACAATACCTGCTCATGCAGGGCTGCCCAGTGGGAGGCAAACAGTGGGGAGAATGTGGAAGGGAGGACACATCATCAAAGTGATGGAGAAGCCAGAGTGGGGCAAGAACAAGAGTGGGAGAGAAAAAGAGGAGAGCAGGAGGCAGTAAGCAGGCCTAGGATTCTGAGACTGGCCTCTTAGAATGTGGGGCTGGGAGGTCCGAGTGCTGGCTGTTTGAGACTCACTTCTTTTTTTCTTTTTTTGAGACAGGGTCTCGCTTTGTAGTTCAGGCTGGCCCTGAGCTGAGCCTCCAACTCACATCACAGCAATCCTCCTGCCTCTGCCTCCCAAGTGCTGGGATTACAGGCGTGAGCCACCACACCTGGCACTGTGGCATGTGGTGCTGATTGCTGCTGGGCGTGAGTCTCCATGCCCAATATTGTATGTGGTTACCGGGGAGTGAAACCGAGTCCTTGCACTTGCAAGACAGGCGCCGTAACCACTGACCTAAATCCCCGGCCTGAGACCCACTTCTTGCATGTGGAGCCCATGGAGACCATCAGTGCAACCTGGGTGTTGGGGCCACCTCCCCAAAGAGCAGCAGGGATTGAGGGAGGATAACCATGTGGGGCTTAGCTCGCTAATCTGAAGGCAGTGGCAATAGTGTTGTTATTTGTTTGATTTTTAAGAACCTTGTCAAGGCAGGAAGAGCAATACTTATTAGTTCTGGGTGAAGATTAAGTGACCTTTCCTTCTTCAGTTGCTGGTTTTGTAGGATTCGATCCCAGAATTGCTGCCTGGCTCATAGATCCCAGTGATGCTGCACCTTCTTTTGAGGACTTAGTGGCAAAACACCTTGCAAAATCCATTACAGTCAAAGCAAGCAGCACATATGGAAATTCCTCAAGAAATAGTGTGGTGAGTCATTTTAAGGTGTGGTTTATCCACCTTAATACAACCCCGACTTTTTTCTAGACATTTTCTGCTTCATAGCTCATCTAACAGTAAAAAGAACATTGTCAAACTTCATGTTCACGTATTCCACGCAAATACTTTGACACTGGCATTTCTGGTGGGTGGCTGGTGATTAGGATGGGAGATTTCTCATCTCTTGTCCCTGGGAAACCTTGCAGCGTGGTTGCTCTGATCGGACTCTCTGTTGTCCAAGTGATTGCTCCATAAGCAGACAACGGCTTCCCCTCTCAGTGCTGGTGAGGTGGCTGCTGTTGCTGAACTCCTGGGGTGCCCCTCAGCCCATGTGAGGAAAACCATGGGGCTTTTCCCGCTGGCTCCTCAGCCCCAGTAACCCCTGGGGGACAGATGCTGCTAGTGAGCAGCTTTGGGAAGAGTAAGCTCAGGGTAGAGCACAGCAGGGGCCTTGGGCGGGGCCGCTGCCACAGTGCCAACACCGAGCCAGAGGCATAGTGTAGCTCTCAGAGAACAGTTCTTTTCCCTTGTGGTCCAGTGTCCACGCCAGCAAAAGAGGGTAGGTTCCTATAGTCAGCATTCCTTCTCAGAGTCGTGCTGTCAGGCAGAGAGCTGTCCCCCAATGGGAGCTGGGATCTCATTACTGAAGGAAAGTTGCCTGTCCCAGTTTTCCAGAGGGAAACTGAGGTACTCAAGGTTAATGTGCACAAACTTCCCCCACGGTCAGGCGGAGGCCATGGTTCAGTATGGGTTCCCAACTTTGTTTCTTCCCACCATTCCATGTATTTTCTTACCAGCATGGGAAAAGATGGGTTGAGTTGCTCAGGAGAAAGGAAGAGTGCTCAAAAAGAGGGAGTGGCACAGGGATGACAAGGCCACCCAGAGAACAGATGCAGCGTGGCTTGGGGAGGAGGACCAAGGGCTCAGGGCAGCTGTGCCACACCTAGGAGCTGGCCCATCTTGGGGCCACTCCATTTTGGAGTTGAGCAAGCCTATGGAAGCAGCCCCATGGACTTCTGCCAGGGGGTGGCTGGAAACAGTCTACCTAATGTCCTCTGGTGGGTCATTCCCAGGAAAGCCAAGGCCAGGAAACAGCTAGAGCCCTATCTGTGCATGCAGCCAGCCACAGCCTTCCAGGTCCACTCTGAGGCCTCCAGCAGAAACTCAGCCTGAGTGGCCTAGGCCCTGGGGTGTTGCGCAGAATAAACTGTATGTTGATGGGCTACCTGTCATCCCTCCTCTGTCCCTCAGTCATAGCCCCTTTAAGTGTCTCTCAGGGTCCCATCAGTGTCCACTAGAGTGGGAATGAACAGGTGAGCATAGGATGTGGCAGCCAATCTGTGCAGGTGAGGGGAAATGGGCCAGTGGAGTGGGGGCTGTGGGATCTGAGAATGCTCTGCCTTCTCTCTGCTGGTGTTTAACCACGATCCTACACTCCCAGCCTCTTTGTGTTTCTGTTTCTCCATCTGTAAAATGAGGAAACCCTGTCTGGTGAGAAAGTGCCTGCTGCGCATAGCTTGTGCCTGCACAGTGGAGGCCGTTCAGCAGCCTGGACCTCGTCTGCCAAGGCAACGGCTGATGGCGCCACATGTAGCGTCTGCCCTCAGTAACCCCTGGGTTTCATCAGACAGTTTGCTGTGAGGAACACTGCTGCTGCGTTTGTCTAAATTTTACCTTTTGCTCTTTTAAAGCATCAGAATATGCGTGCAAACCTGAATATTCTCTACAGACTTACGATGGACTTGTGTTCCAAGTTGAAGGCAAGATGTTTTGTTCTGAGTTCTGATTGTGCAAGAGGTGATTTTCACTCCACACTAATAGGGCACACTTCCAGGTAAAGGTGAGGGAAGTGACACATCTGTTCTAGGCCCAAGAAAAGGCAGACCTAGTGGTAAGACCGGAGAGGTAGAATGCTGCGGTTCCCTTCCTCCCCTTTGTGTGGGGTGTTTCTGTGGCTCCCCTGGGAGCAGAGCATTTGAGTGTTTAGTAACAGACTCAGGTTCCCTCACTGACTGCCTTTCTGGGAAGCCACAGCCACTGGAAGGGGCAGCTGAAGTGCCAGGAGGGAGGAGTGTGTCCAGTGAGGCACTCACGAGAGGGAGCAGCCTGGGGTGGAGCGGCAGTCTCCACTACTTCAGCTCCTAGGCCCACTGTTTCTCTTCCTTCTGCCCTCCATCTCCTGCTGGCACCTGAAGAAGGAAGCCATCCAAGGGCAGAGCAGGAGCCATGGAGGTGAGGGGTGTGCACATACACGTGAGTGCGGGTGTGTGTGCGCTCGCGTGTGGGTGCAGGTGTGGCCAGCCCACCTTGGGTCCCAGGAACAGCCATAGGCAGAGAATTGGTCTGGGGTCCAGCAGAGAAGTGAGGGTAAGGTCTGGAAGAGGAGGCCAAGACTCAGGTGGCAACAGAGGGGATAAAGATGAAAATTCTCTAATGAGGAACATGGAAGAGGAGGTGAATAAAAGTTAGGGCTTGTGCTCATAGAGAAGGCGGCCCAGCGTAAAGATCACAGTGTCCCCAGACTGATCGGCAGTGGCAATGAGAAGTCAGTGACCATCTGGGTAGATGTATAGGAATTTGGGAAGTTAATTCTGAAATTAAAGGATACCATTTTGAAAAATGAAGACTAGAAGTCCATGAGTACGTCATCTTAAACATGAGAGTGTAGGCCTGGGGATTTACCTCAGTGGTTCTAGTGCCTGCCTTGGAAGCACAAGGTCCTGAGTTTGAACCCCAGTACCAAAACAAAACAGAACAAAAACCATGAGAGTGTGGTACACATCTGTAATCCTAGCTACTTGGAAGGCTGAGGCAGGAGGGTCACAAATTTAAGCCCAACCTTGGAAACATAATAAGATTCTGTCTCAAAACAAATATTTTAAAAAGGGATATGGAGCTAGTGCCACATATCTATAATTCCACCAGACTAGGAGGCTGAAACAGGAGGATTCCAGGTTTGACTCCAGCCTAGGCAACTGGTGACTTAGTGAGATCCTGTCTCAATAAAAATAAAAAAAAAAATGATTGGGGATGCAGCTCAGTGGGAAGGCTCAGGATTTAGCCCTCACTATTTGAGGGAGAGTTTGGAATGGACCTTGGCTTGTCTGACATTTCTGAATAATTTTCTCTACCAGGTCTCTTTTTTTTTAAAGGCAAAATATTTATTGGTATATTTTAGATATACATAATGATAACATTCATTATAGGGAATTTGTACCTGCACATGATATATCTTGCTTCTTTTATTCCCCCATTCTACCAAGTCTTGATGAAAAAGCAGGATGTGTAACGGAAGTAGGAATTTTATAGAAAGTACAGGCAGAGAAGTAGATGTGGGGAAGAAACCTGCCCAACAGAAGTTCTCTTAATTCTAGCAAAATAAAGTAACTTTTCAACAAAATGCAGGTACAAATACTCATTTAAATATTTATTTGTTCTTGTGAAACAGGCTAATGGTTTGTGGCAGCTATTTTATACTTTGGAGCTTCCTCTGATCCCAGTTTTGGCAGGTAAGTTACCACAAAAGCAAAACGAGTCATTTTACTAGAGAACTCTTCACACTGTTTGGAAATGAATCTTCTCTGTTGCTCATTTAGCAACAGGTACCATATCTCCTGGGCTTCCAAAAGGTGCCAGCCCTTTATTTTCCTTTCTTAAACAAGAGAGGATGGGCTGTGTCATCTCCTATGTGGAAGGACATGAGAATTCTGATATGTGGTCATCAGGGACTTCATCATTATATATTCTGTACCCAGCCTATGGGTGCTCACCTGCTGGCCGTTTTCTCTGACTGTGCTTGCTGCCCTCCTCTTGGCCAGACAGATTCTGGAAACCCTCCATCACCAGCCCCTAGGCCCCTCCCTGACATTTGCCCCTGCCCAGATCCTGCCAGGCTCATAGGAAAGCAGACCTGCCCAGCCAGGGTGACTGTGTCCCCCAAAGGCCAGCTCTCAGTGTCCTGACTAACACGGGATGCTGCCAGGCCTGTGCCAAGCACACAGCAGGTGCCGTCGTCATGTTCTCATCGGGAGAGGCTCTCTCGTCTTTACTGAAAAGAATTCACCATGCAACACAGATGTGTTCTGAACTGATTTTGAATCACAGTGATGGAAAGCCACAAGATTCAGGTGAACAAAGAAGAAATGGAGAGGATGTCGGCACTTCTTGGGGTGAGCTGTCATTTCAGTCTCCCTTCTTCCGCTGTCTCAGCAGACTGTGCTCTCCCCTTCCCTCTTGGCCCAGTGATGCTGATGCTGTCCATCCTTCTCCATGACCCCTGGGGGGAGAACTGAGCCCTGAAGGATTTACCCACATCAAATCTATAGGGACATTACATCCAGAGGGGATGTGGGAGATTCCTCAGTGGATCTTCAGGGTTCGTCTCAAGGGTTAGCTTTTTCTTGCAAGGACATTACCCCTAGTGTTTGGTGAAATAATTTTTGGGTTTCCTAAAAAATGAAAATAGAGAAAATTGCATGGGAAATGTATGAAAATGTTCCACCTGAATTACGTCAAAGAAGGTCCAGTGTAACTGCTCTTGAGCCACAGCTTGGGATGTCCAGTGCCCCTGTGTTTTTCCTGCTGCCAGAAGGGACCACAACCTTACCTTTGTAGTCATGCATTGGGTTGTTGTTTTTCTTTGTTATTTTCAATATCAGTGCTGACCTGATGGTTTGCTTACTTTTGGTCTGTAAGTCATCCAGTAGTTTGTGGGCAACTTTGCTTTCAACCCTCTGTGACTCTGGCCCACCAGCACTGCCATATGGCTCTCAGAGCTGTGGACTATGTCACAGTGGTATCTGCCCCATTGTCCAGAGGCAGCTTTTTACTAGATTATGATCATGACAAACCACACCTGAGTTTAGTTTCTGTTTCCTGCTTATTTATATGGTCAAAGGCTTTTCTACTGTCACTGGCTGGGAGGAGTTTATTTTCTATAGAGGACCTGCTCTAGTCTTTTACTCATTTGTATTCTGATTTATAGTACATCAGATATATTCTGTACCCAGCCTATCACCCCCATCTCTCTTTCTCTGTCTTGTTTCATGTGATGCTGGATCCCTTTTCTAGTTCTAATGTTTGCTCTCCTAAATTTGGATGTATCATTATTTTTCCCTCTTACAGTTTATTTCCCTAGTTTGAGGGAACCTGACCATTCCACCATGAGTCAAAATATATTTTTTAATGTCTATTTTGATTGGATTGTTTCTATTCTATTAAGATTGGGGAAATTTTTTAATGAACAAATTAAATAACTTTAATGTGAAAATGATGATGAGGTTAATTGGATTTATATTTTTAGGCTCGTCTCAAAGAATTAGAGCAAGAAGCCCATTTTGTTGCAGGAGAACAGTTTCTTATAATGAGTAATAATCAAGTTAGAGAGGTAATGCTAAATTTCAGTTTTTTCAAAAATGTATTTTTTACTCGAAAGTTATAAAGGAGATTTATTCTGAATTTATAAATATTTTATGTTGATTGTCTAAAAAGTATGTAAATTGTTTTATGTTCTTTCACAAGTGATGAATGCATTGAAATTCATTATGTCAAAGCCTTTAAATTCAAGAAAAGCACTAAGTGAGCATGTAAGCATTTTAATAACATCTCTTTGGGTGCATCTCCCCTGCGTAGTGGCTTTAGCTGTCCTAGGTAATTTTTGGGAGCCCTCACACACATGCTTTGCTGTTTTTGAAGATCCTCTTTGGCAAGTTGAAGCTGCACCTGTTGAGTCCCAGAAAGAGCCTTCCCAGACCAGGGCCGCAGCAGCACCCATCCACATCGGAGGCCGTGGTAAGGGTCCCACGTAAGGAGGAAGTACCCCTTGCTGCTCGGGTCAAATTCCCAGACCTGGACTCCTTCTCTGCAGGAGAGGTCCAGGAGAGGCAGATGGTTGCTCTCCAGGAACTTCTGGCTGACTGGACTTCTGGCAATGGGGCATTTGGTAGAGTTTTGTGTTTAACGTACATTCTTTACAGTCAGGACTTCATGTCATATGTCCCCAAAGGGATTGGAAATGGAGATTAACAGTCTTTTCCTTCTCCAACTTTATTTTAGAGGATTTTAGTTACCCTTCTCTTGAGAGGAATAAACTCTGAATAGTGAGATTCTGCTTTACTAAGTGGCAGAGCAGAGAGAGATGTTCAAAGCCAAGTGACGTTACTGACAGGACGAAGAGTAGTCAGTGAGGAACGTCCTCCTGCCACTGGTGAGAGCAGCCTGGGCCCTGCTTCTTTCTGTCTCCTGTGCCCTCAGCTTCGGAGCTTGAGACAGAAGCAGTAGTTCTTTCAAAAAATATATTTTTTGCCAAGCGTGGTGGCTCATGCCTATAATCCCAACACTTGGGAGGCAGAGGCAGGAGGATTTCTGTGAGTTTGAGGCTGAGTACAGGACCAGCCTGAACTACAAAAGTGAGACCCTGTATATATATATGTAATATTATATATATATTTTTACTCAAAAGTTATAAAGGAGATTTATTCTGAATTTATAAATATTATTTTATGTTGACTGTCTAAAAAGTATGTAAATTGTTTTATGTTCTGCTGAGACTCTTTCTCTAGCATCCTGCCTCCCCAGCACCACATCTGCTTGCCTGTCTCAGCCCATGGTGGCACTTAGGGCACAGGCCCCTCTGAGATACTCCCCAACAGTCCAGACCTGGCCCTTAAAGCCTCGGGTGGCTATTGGGTGAGCAGTTGTCTCCTGCAGGTGCTTTATGGAGGGGCGTGGAATTACTTTCTCTAGCTCTTGCTCTTTACCTCAGTGGAGGGCCCTATCCTCCTTTTAGGTCCTCGGGTGCCAAGGTGGAGTAGTAGGAGGGCAGGGATATTGGGTTCTGTCCCCATACCCACAGGCCACTTTATCTGACCACTCTGTGCCTTAGGGTTTTTGAGACAGGATCTTGCTTTGTAGTTCAGGCTAGTCCTGAACTCAGCTTTGAACTCAGCAATCCTCCTGCCTCTGCCTCCCAAGTGTTGGGATTATAGCACAACACCTGACATTGTGGTACTGATTGCTGGTAGGCATGAGTCACCATGCCGGGTATTGTTGTATAGGGTTACCAAGGATCGAACCTGGGACCTTGCGCTTGAAAGGCAGGTCCTGGAACCACTGAGCTAAATCCCCAGCCCCCTCTGTGCCTTAGTTTTTGAGTCTATAAAAAAGTATATGTTTGTGTGTCCAACAGAATAAAAAACAAAACAAACAAATTTAGTCAGAGTTGGCTGTAATTGTAAGCCATTCCAGCCAGGCACCTTAGAGTCATCATTGACTTTATTTCAAGTTCCCCAATAGCAAATTCCAAACTCTTTCTGAAAGATGTGTCCTCTGTCACTTGATTCACTCCAAGCCTCCTAGCCAGTTCCCTTTCTTCTCCTCCCTGGGTTGAAATCACTAGAAAGATTGTGTTTCTGCCCTGACTAAAACTCCTGGGGCATCCCATTACGCTCAGAATTCAGTCCAAGCCATTGTGTGTGTCTCCCGCCATGAGGCTAGTTCTTCCTGTGGTCCTGCCATTCCTCTGTGAGTGTGATGGCATCTGTGACTCTACACAGGCCCTTTCTCTGGCCCCAGACTCTGCCCACAAACTTTGCCAGCTGGCTTCTGTCAGCTTAAATATTGTTTTAGAAGGCTTTCTGGTCACCCTCTGCAGTAATGCCCCAGTTACTCCTTGTGTCATTCCCTTGATTTTCTTTCTGCATACAACTTACTCTTCCCTAAGTGATCTCAGGGGTTTGTTTGCTTAATCCACTAGAATACAGGCTGTCCAGTCAAATACCTCACTTTGTTCCCATTACTAAAAGAGCCTAAACCAGGGATTGATGGGGCTGAACTGAACTGAATGTCTGTCTGGTCCTAGAGCCTAGGACACAGGTATTCCTGGGAGCTGAGCCCCATCTTGCCAGAGAAACCTCAGCTTGGATTCCACCCTGCAGATTAGAGATAGACACTGGGCCCTGGAGCCCTGATAGCGGCACCACCTGGCAAGGCCATGAAGTAGTCTCTGCACCTGTGTGTGGGGAACCCAGGCAGCTCATTTTCTGTCCTAGCACCAGCTGGCGCTGTTGCCCTTCCCTTGCAACTTTTGTGCTCTCCAACTGCCAGCAATATGAAAAAGGAAGTCTTTAACTCTTTCCTTGTGTTAGAGTGTTTTCCTGTGGACAGTGTTGAGACAGTGTTCTTAACAGATTCTTTTCTTCTACAAGGACATGATTGATATGAACCATATCTCATTTTCTTCTTTAACTAAATAGGTCCTGCTGTTCATTTTGTACATTGAAATGAGGACTTTCACTAGGTAATACATGCCCAGGCCTCCAAGTGCAAGATTAGGACTCCTTTCCATTCTTTTCTTCCATTCTCCTTGTCCCTATAACATGTCCTGCTGAATCCCACAGTCCTTCCCACCCCAGTTCCCTCCCCTCTTCCTTTCCTCCATAGCATCCTTGGGCTCATTATAGTGTCCACACATCACCCACAAATTCTTGTACTCAGCTGCACGGACTGAGTAGGGATTGAGATCCAGTGAGGCCTGGCCCTTTGTTCCTAGAGTTCTTCTGGTGCTTGAAACAGTGACTGGGACTCAGTAACTCTTGCGTAACTCCTTCACCTTTTCATACGTACTGATTTTTTTTTCATATTATTTTATTCTACATTTTCTCACTCCATTATAAGAATTATTTGATCATGGAATTGTTTGAAAGTGTCTTTAAATTTCCAAAATTGTGGGGGCTTCTCAGATACTCTCCTATTGGTTTCTGAAATAAATGCACCGTGGTCAGAGAACATGATCTCTGTAATACCAGCTCTGACACTTGCTGTCAGGACTCATCAACACGGCCCAAGGGTGCTTATCTACCAAACCTGTGCAGGATGGCATTCTTCAGACCTGTGGCTTCACACAGGAGGGCTCTCTCTCCTCCTCCTCCAGCTATTGAGCAGTGAGAATTCCCACCTGTCAGTAAACACATGAGAGCAAAGGGCAGGAGCCCCTCTTGAGCACACACAGAGGCCTTGATGTTCTTTCATCTAACAGAAGCACAGGTTCTCAGAGCACAGGAGAGGGTTCAGATGTCAGGAAGATGGTCTGGTCTGGGAGTCAGCATCTTGGCATATGGGACTAGCTGTCTATCATTTCTAGAAGTTGCCCCTCAGACCTTCGACACCTGAAGTGACAAGGGTTTCAGGTCATGATGTATATTGTTTGAAAGGTGTCTGGTGTGTATTATGAATGCTGATGGGCTTTGCAGTACTGCTGTGAAGAGAACAGACATCTTCTCTACTTTATTTAGCAAACATTTATTGTGGTCCTGGCTCTGTGTCTGAGGTTTATAGCTAGGTGGGGAAAAGATCATCATGAAATATCTGTTCCAATGAAAAACTGCTTTACAGTTCTCTAGAAAGGCAGAACCAATAGAGTATGTGCAGCTATAAAGGATATGTGAGAGAGGATTTGTTGGGGAGATTAGATCATGGAATCTAGGGGCTGGGCAGCCCCATGACTATCTATCTATAAGCTAGAGACCAAGATACTGGTGTCATGACTTAGTCCAAACCCAAAAGTCTTGGCTCAAAGATCCAGTGATGTTATTCTCAGTCCAAGGTGGGAGGCCTGCCAGCTCCGCGGCCACTGATGTAAGTCCTGAACTCTAAAGGCAGAGAATTTGGATTTCTGGTTTCCAAGGGCAGGAGAAAGATGTCTTGGTTCCAAGAAAAGGAGAGAAAATTTACCTTTCCTGATTTTTTTTAAAGTTTTTTTTGAAACAAGGTCTTACTCTATAGTTCAGGCTGGTCCTCAACTCTCTCTGTAGCCCAGGCTAGCCTCAAATTTACAGCAATCCTCCTGTCTCTGCCTCCTGAGTGCTAGTGTTACTGGTGTGAGCCACCACATCCAGCATCATGGTACCTGGGGATCAAACTCAGGACCTTGCACTTGCCAAGCAGATGCTGGAACCACTGATCTAAATCCCTGACCCACCTTTCCTGTTTTTTTGTTGTTGTTGTTGTTATTCTATCTTGACCTGGCTGAGTGAATGTGGCACCCACAGGGAGGAGAATCTTCCTCACTCAGCCTCACACCAATCTGCCCTTGAAAGACCCTCACAGATACACCCCAAAGGAGCACTTCATCGGCTCTCAGGACTCCTCAGTCCAGCAGAACTAATACCTAAAATCAGCTATTGCAGCAGCATATGTATCCAGTGGGATAAGACCCACTCAAGCAAAAATAAGATCATGACAGAAACACAGCAAGAGTGATGGACTTCGGACTGAATTGTTCAGAAAGAATTCTGGAAAAAATGGCATATAAATGGGAGCTTGAAGATAAGGGACTGCCCATGTCACAAACAGGAAGCACAAGGCACAAGGGAGTTTCTGTCTGCTCCGAAGCCAGCTGGCAGTCTTGTGCCCATGGGGAAGAGGGAAAGGAGTGCATCATGCTGTGGTCTTCAGGCCCTGGTAAGGAGTGTGGCCTTGGAATGGATCTTAGGTGTGTTTTTTAGAAAATAGACTATATTTCAGAACAGTTTTAGTTGCACAACCAAATCAGGCAGAAAGTGTTTCAAATCAAAATTAAAGCAGAATTTTCATATACTCCTTATCTTCACCCATATGTGATCTTCCTATTGGCCTCCCCCACTGTTGCAATTTGAATTTAAAATGACCCCAGAAGTCTCCTATGTTCAGAGTATGAGGATTTGGGGAGATAAATGGGTCTCGACGATACTGCACTCATCAGGGAGTTGATCCTGGAGGGAAGTACTCTCGGCTCTGGCTGTCTCTCCTCTCACTGCTTCCTGGCAGCTGTGCGTGGAGAAGCTACTCTCTGCTTTCCTATTGTGCAGTTCCTGCCTTGGAGTCAGCCAACTATGGACTGAATCCTCTGATACCATGAGCTAAACTAAACCTCTCCTCTCTTAAGCTATGAGTATTGAGCATGTTGTCATCGCAATGGGAAAGTAACTAATGCACCCACAAAGTGGTACATTGGTTATAACTGACACAACATTATCACTGAGATCTGCATTACACTTCAGTTCACTCATGGTGCTGGATATTCTGTGAGTTCAGGCAGATTTGTACTGACATGTGTCCACCATTATAATATCACACAGAGTGTTTTCACTGCCCTAAAAATCCTGTGTGCTCTGCCTGCTCATTTCTTGAAAACCATTGATCTCTATTGTCTCTATAGTTTTGTCTCTTCAAGAACGCCATAAACAGTTGCTATCATATATTATCTAGCCTTTTCAGATCAGCATGTTTCACTTAGTAATATGCACATCAGCTTCCCTATGACTTTTCATGTTTTGATAACCATTTTTTAGCATTGAATAATATTTCATTGTATATATTTACTACAGTTTATCTATCCCCTATGAAAGGGCATCTGATTGCTTCCAAGTATTGGCAATTGCAACTAAAGCTGCTGTAAATATCTGTACACACATTTTTATGTAGATACAAGCTCTCACTTCCTCCCTTAAATACTAAAACATGATTTCCTGATCTGGTAAAAAATTTTAAACTGTTTGTTGTTGTTCCCCTGTCCTACCCCAGGCTCCTATGCAGGCCAGGCTGGCCTCTAATTTGCAGCAACCCATCTGTCTCAGCCTCTTGAGTGTTGAGTTCATAGGTGTATGCCACCACACCCATTTTAGAACATGTTACATTGTGTAAGAAACCATGAAACTGTTGCATCATTTTGCACTTCTCCAGCAATTAATGAAAGTTGCTTTGAGCCTCATCCTCACCAGCATATGGTGTTGTCAGGTTTGAAATTTTCACTATTCTAGTAGGTGTTAAGAATGTAGTAAAAAGTTAACTCTTACTACTGGTTGGAGAATGGGGAAGGCTCACTAATAAATAGACTGTTACTGTGGTCAGGTTTAGCAGTAAAGTTTAGAACAGAAAGGAGCCTCCTGGTATGATCATATGAGTGTGAACAGCAGTCAGAATGTATAGCTCCAGGTGATCTGAGTTGTGTACCTGGCCAGATAGATATAGCTGTTACTCATGCAAAATGGCAAGAGGGATCACTTCTTTGAGAGGTGTCAAGTGTTCAGTGTTGAGTGTGCGCTGGAGACCCAGCTGTGCTGTGTTACCTGGGCAGTCAGGTCTTAGAACTCAGCATGAATGTCTGTGTTGGAGATGTCCTGTGGGAACTGCCAGCCAGTATCTGTTGTAGTTGCCCTGGGACGGTGGATGGAGATTTGGAAAACACAGATACCAGCCACACAATTAATCATGATCCAATACCAGGGCTGTTTTTTAAGCTTCCCCGCTGATCTTGATATGCAGCCAGTGCTGCTAAGAACAGAGCTGAACTCTGAGAATCTGACACTTGGAGGTCGGAGGGGGAGATGCCAGTGGGAGACAGTGATGTGGCCAGGGTGGAAGGGAGGTCAGAAGAATGTGGTGCCCGGAGGCCGGAGAGTTAGCTCAGTGGTTCTGGCGCCTGTCTTGCAAGCGCAAGGACTCGTGTTTGATCCCCAGTAACCACATACCATACTGGGCGTGGAGACTCACGCCCAACAGCAACCAGTACCACATATCACAGTGCCGGGCGTGGTGGCTCACGTCTGTAATCCCAGCACTCGGGAGGCAGAGGCAGGAGGATTGCTGTGATGTGAGTTTGAGGCTGAGCTCAGGGCCAGCCTGAACCACAAAGCGAGACCCTGTCTCAAAAAACCTAAAAAAAAAAAAAAAAAAAAAAAAAGAATGTGGTGCTGGGGCCAGCACAGCCTTTGACTTGGCTATTGGGCTACAGGTAGCCCACATCCTTTGCCTCCGATCCTCTCAGCCAGAATCTGTAGAACTTTGTGCACTTGTGCTCAAACACTTGATTCTGTCAAGTATTCCCAGACTACTCATGTCAAGATACACAGGCACAGTGTGGGCTGGAAAGCTGTTTTTGACTGAAGTATGGAGATAAGGAGAGTTAGGTGAGTTTAAGCTGTTTTCTTAAGTATTTTCCTGCACTTCATCCCCTTACGGCTGTCTTGGGTTACGCGTGGGCAAGCTTCCTCCCCCCAGGAAGTGTCCACATCTGAGAATGCCTGTGTTGACTCGTTTGCGTTTCTGTGGCCAATTCCAACCCTGTCCTCAGTCTTTGTTCAGAGACTGCTAGGATTCAGTGGTTCACGTTAAAATCATACATCATCAGCTCTCCCCTAAGTTGATTTATAGGTTCTAACCAATCCTAATTAAAATCCTGGCTAGAGGTTTTAGGTAGAAATTGACAGGCTGACTCCCAGTTTTATACGGAAATCTGAAAAACCGAGAAGAGCCGAGATAATCTTGTGTGGGGTACCATTGGAGAACTTAGTTGACTGGATAGCAGATGAATGATAAAGCAATAGGAATTACTAGGAAATGTTATTGGTGTGGACTCAAGGATAAACTGATCAATGGACCAAGATACAAAATCCAGAAAGAGACCTTCGTGTGTGTGTGTAGGAAACACATGGTCTCTTGACAGGGGCTGTGCAATGCAGTGAGGAAGGAGGACTTGCAGCATGGACCCCATCTCCCACTGCACTCAAAACAAACTCCACATGAACTATGTCTTAATATAAAAACAAAGCAGTGAAGTCCAGAGAAGATAACCATGAGAGAGTACTTAACAATCTTGAAGTCGGTAAATATTCATCAATAGGTCATAAAATGTATCAATCATAGAGGAAAAGATTAATAAATTAGATAACAGTAAAATTAAAAATCTAGGGCCAGGAATGTAGTTCAGTGGCACTGTGCCTGCCTTGCAAGTACAAGGTCCTGAATTTGATTCCCATGTCAGCCAGCACCTTTGTCCTAGAGCCCTGGCAGCGTCTCTATCGATGTGGACCACATTTTCTATCACATCTGTTTTTGTATGTGTCCAACAGAACCACCAACACTCGCTAACTAAAACCTGTGTATCAGGATGTTCACAGCAACTTTATTTGTAACAGCTCTACAGCACAAAAAAAACACATATCCCTTAAAGATAAAAGGGATACATAACTGCCCTGCACTCCGTGCTGAATTCTACACAGCAGTGCAAATCAGGGAAGAGTACTGCTTCATGCCACATAGATGGGTGGGCCTCGAAGTCAAAGCATCAAACAGAAGAAGCCACGCACAAGTGCCAGTCCCGCTTTGCTGCTCAGCAGTGGGAAAGAGTAGGGCATGGTGGAAGAGTAGACCAGCTGGAGGGGCAGGAGCAAGGACCCCCTGGGAGACTAGACTGTTTTGTTTCTCCATGTAGGCAGTGGTCTCAGAGTGTTTACTTGGTGATACTTGAGCAACCTGTTTTTATGATCTTGCACTTTCCTGTATTTTCACTTTATCTTGATTTTTAAAATTAATTTGAAACTTCATGATAAAATTCCAGTGCTATCTCCCTAGAATTTTACCCAGATAATTGTGAGCCAAAAGCTGGGTGTTGTTAAACCACTGACTTGTATACTTATATACTTGTTGACATTTTCTTGGTCTTCTCCCGTATGTGGATTTAGATTTCATCAATTAAAATCTCCAGGATTCTTGTTTTTAGGCATGTTTGAAGTCTATTTAACTCACTCGTGGATGATGGAATGATGTTTTAAGGGGATAGGATTAAGATGCTTGTAAACTGAGTTTACAAAGTCTTCATTTTGTTTTGTTTTTTTTTTTTTGTTTTTTGAGACAGGGCCTCACTTCGTGGTTCAGGCTCGCTCTAAGCTCAGCCTCAAACTCACATCACAGCAATCCTCCTGCCTCTGCCTCCCGAGTGCTGGGATTACAGACGTGAGCCACCACGCCCGGCACTGTGGTATGTGGTGCTGATTGCTGCTGGGGTGAGTCTCCACACCCAGTATTGTATGTGGTTGCTGGGGAGTTGAACCTGGGCCCTTGCGCTTGCACTTGCAAGACAGGCGCCGGAACGGCTGAGCTAACTCCCCAGCCCCTATACATCTTCATTTTGGAAAATATGTTACACCATTCACTACTAGAATTTTCTCCAACTGAAAATCAGTGTTTGAAATGTTGAAAGGAAAGAATTATATTGGCAATAGGTATATATTTTTATTTTTAATGTATTTTTATTAGTGCATATTAACTTTACAAAATATTGGGTATCTATGCAATATTTCCTGTGTGCATATATTTGGGTCATATATACCCCATTACTCTTCCTTCCGTTCCTCTCTCCTCTTTGTCTTGTTCTCTCCTACAGTCATTATAGTATTCTTTCTAATTTCATGTCATCTTTTTTGTTTAGCTTCTAAACTAGAAGAACATTTGTAAAATTTGTCTTTATGGGTTTAGTTTATTTTGCCTGACATGATCTCCAGTTCCATCATTTTCCCAAAAATAACATCATTTCATGCTTGTTTATGGTAGAATAATTCATTTGTCATATATACCACATTTTCTTTATTCATCTGTTGCTGGACATCTAGGCTCCTTCCATATCCTGGCTGGTGTGAACTGTGCCATAGTAAGCGTGGATATGCAGGTAGCCTGCTGCACTTAATTCCTTTGACTAAAACTGTGGAGTGATACAGTGGTATCGAATGGTTCTGCCTTCAGTTTTTTGAGAAACTTCCATATTATTCCACTTCTATAATTTACATTTCTATCAATAATGTTCCTTTTTCTCTTGCATTCTTACCAGCATTTATTGTTTTTGTATCCTTTTTTTTTGAGATAGGGTTTCGCTTTGTAGTTCAGGCTGGCCTTGAACTCACTATGTAGCCCAGACCAGCCTCAGACTCACAGCAATCCTCCTGCCTCTGCCTCCTATGTGCTGGGATTATAGATGTGAGCCACCACATCCAGCATTGTGTATGTGGTTACTAAAGGATTGAACCTGGGACCTTGCACTTGCCAGGCAGATACCAGAACCACTAAGCTAAATCCCCAGCCTGCATATTTGGTTTTTTGAGAAAGGATCTCACTATGTAGCCCAGGCTAGCCTCAGACTTGCAGTGATCCTCCTGCCCTGACCTCCTGAGTGCTGAGATTATAGGCACATGCCTCCACAGCCAGATATTTCTGTGTTTTAGTTATTCTAACTAGGATGAGATATGATTTCAAGGGAGTTTTTACTTGTTTCCCTAATGACTAAACGTATTGAACACTTTTTTCCTATATTCCTTGGCCATTTCTATTCTTCTTTTGAGAAGTGTTTGTTCATTTTGTCCACTTATTGGTTAGTCTGTTTGAGTTTTTTGTGTTCAGGTTTTTTTGTATTTTACATACTTTTTAAATAATTCTCTCTCTAAAGGGTACCTGGCTGGCTAGGGATGTAGCTCAGTGGCACTGTGCCTGCCTGGCAAGCCCATGGTCTTGGGTTCAATCTCCAGTACCAAAAACAAGAGTAGCTGGCACAGATTTCCTCCTACTCTGTGGGCTGCTCCTTCACTGTTAGTTGTTTCCTCTGCTGTACAAAAGCTCTTTTATTTGATGCCGTCCCACTTGCTGGTTCTTGATATTACTTCCTCTGCTATTGAATACCTACTCAGGAAATCTTTGCCCATGTCAGATGTTTCCTTTGTTTTCTTCTGGCAGTTTCAAAATTTCAGGGTATGTTTTAGGAATAATTTTTGAGATAGAGCCTTTTTATGTTGCCCAGGCTGTCCTTCAATCTCACCGTGCAGCCCTGGGTGACCTCAAACTGTAGTAATCCTCCTGCCTCAGCCTCTCAAGTGCTGGGATTATAGGCATGTACCAGCACACCTGGGAAAGTCTCAGGTCTTTGATCCTTTTTGAATTGATTTTTGTAAAGTGAGAGATAAGGCAATTTCAGTCTTTTACAACTGTGTGTCAAGTTTTCCTAGCACCACTGATAGAGAAGATGGATTTTCTCCTATGTTTTCTTTCTTTTTTTTTTTTTTTTTTTTTTAGATAGGGTCTCACTTTGTAGTTCAGTCTGGCCCTGAGCTCACTATGTAGTCCATGCAGACGAGCCTCGAACTCACAGCAATCCTCCTGCCTCTGCCTCCTGAGTGCTGGAATTACAGGCATGAACCACCATACCTGGCACTGTGGTTTGTGGTACTGATTGCTGGTGGGCATGTTGTACGTGTTTAGTGGGGACTGAACTCAGGACCTTGTGCTTGCAAGGCAGGTGCTGAAACCACTGGGCTAAATCCCCAGGCCCTCCCATGTATGTTTTGACCCCTTTGTCAGGAATCAGATGATTGTTGTGTATGGGTTTCTTGGTCTTCTATCTGATTCTCTTGGCCTACATGTTCTTTTTGTGTCAATAGCAAGCTATTGTAAAATAGGACATTATTATGTTGTCAGCATTGTTTTTTTGGATCAGGATTGCTTTTGAGGTTTTAATCTAAAGTGTCCCCCCGAAGTCTCATGAGATGGAAGTGGGGCTTTGGAAGGTGATTGGATTCATCATCACTGAGTAAGTCCATGGATGATTTCAGAGCTCAGTGTGGTGTTAGGAAGTAGGGTCCAGGTAGAGGATGGAGTTGGCTGGGTCTGCCTCTGTGGGGCCCTCCCTTTGATTTTTTCTGCTCTCTCTGCTTCCTGGCAGCTATGGGTTGAGCCACTCCTCCCACCATGCCTTTCTACCTTTGAGCCAGTAAGTCATACACTACACCCTCTGAAATCATGAGCCAAAGACAAGATGTAAGTGTCAGGTGTTTTGTCCTGCTCATAGGAGAGCTGATACAATTGCTCTGGCCATTCTAGGTCTCTTGCATTTCCCCATGAACTTTAGGGTTATTTTTTGTAGTTTTTCTGAATAATAGAAACTTGATGGGGATTACATTGAATCTGTAATTGAGTTTGGTAATATGGCCATTTTGACAATGTTAATCCTGCCAATCCATGAATATAGAAGGACTTTCCATCTAATGTCTACAATTTCTTTCTTCAGTGTTCTGTAATTTTCACTGGAGAAGTTTTTCACCTCTAGGGTTAGGTTGATTCTTGGGTATTTTATTTTTTACACTATTGTGAGTGGAATTATTTTCCTGTTTTTGTTTTTGTATTTTGGTACCACAAATCAAACTCAGGACCTTGCAGTTGCCAGGCAATTGTGGTGCCACTGAGCTACATCCCCCCACCCATTCTTTCTGATTTCTTTCTCAGCTAGTTCATTATTGATGTATAGAGAAGCTATTAATTTTTGTTGACTTTTGTATCCCATATTTTCATTTTCAGTTAAATTCTCTGCAAGACATTCATCCCTTACCCAAGATAATTTTGGAATACAGACAGGTAAGTTGACTTTTTGGTAAGGAGTGTGTGATGAAGTGAGAGTGCCCGGCCCTGTCTTCGCTGACACATCACCACCGGGAAAGTGTCTTACAGCGCTCTGAGGGTGGACAGTCAGTTTCTCAGGTTGACCTTACACCAGCCCGCTCTCTCAAACCTTGACGTGATCTTATTCAAGTCTGCAGCCAGCTCTGCCTAGCCCTGTGATCAATGGGGCCAGTACTTTTAAAAGACTGATATATTTGCTTGTTACTTACATGTGAATGAGACTTCTGCCAGTACCCACAAAGGCCCTCCCCTTAACCCTGGTTTCCATACTCCAGAGCAGTTTTATCTTTCCCGGTAATGTTTACCAGGGATTAATGGCACACCCCACACCACTCTTTAGTGCTTACCTTTTTTCTGCTCACAAAACTGCCTTTTTGTTCCTGGGTTTTGCTGGTCAGAAACCACACTGAAAACGTTGTCATCACTCAGACCACTGTCCTAATGTTTATGAGCAATGGCTACTGCCTGTGTTTGGGAGCACACCAGACCAGTTGACCCTTTCTACTGAAAGATGAGAAATAGAAAGAGCCCATACGGGGGACCCTGGGCTGGGCACTCATTTATGTGCTTATCTTTGCAACTTTTCTGTAAATGTAGAGTTATTACAGAACAATAGATTTATTTTAAAAGGGAAGGGTGGCATCTCTCCCTGTGGGGCACTGTTATTCAATCCTGGCACCACCTAAGGCCATCTGAGGTGACCAGCAGCACATGCCCCATGTGAAGTTAGCTCACTGCAGCGCTCATTCTTAACAAAGGGTGA
Organism: Petromus typicus; assembly: GCA_004026965.1. Lineage (NCBI taxonomy): Eukaryota > Metazoa > Chordata > Mammalia > Rodentia > Petromuridae > Petromus > Petromus typicus. The sequence goes on from PVIR01006884.1 coordinate 45,804, forward strand.
TTCTTGTCTTTGTGATTTAGGTTCACAAGACCAAGTCGACCTTTGTAGATGGATTACTGGCATGCATGAAGCAGGTAATCAGCTTTAAGCAAAAAAGTGGTGACTAGGAGTATGCTTATAAATGAGTTCAGATACATATAGGACTTTTATAATTCTACTAAATGATGAAATAGTCTATGTTCTTAGAACTGGTCCTTGCTCTGTGGTTCTGGTATTATTTGGGTCTCCACACAGAGCAAGCTGGCATTATGCCTTTAGATTGTCCCATTGAAGAGGCGGCTTTGCACCTGACCTCTTGCTTTCACAGCTATTGTTGCATCTGTCTGTGGAACCATCTGGGGTATCTTGTTCAAGTTTATACAAAAGGAGACTATAGTCAGAGATATTCTGTGACTTGTTGCAGCTGTGCAGCAGGTAACAGAAGCTGTTGGTGACTCACCGTCCCAGTTTGACTTGTCAGATCACCTATAGCCCAGCATCCCCTGCTGGCACCCTACACTGGATTTGTAAGGCCTACCTGTCCTGCTGATATTTCTACTTAGGGTAGAGGGAAGCATCATCCTTCACCCACCCCCGATCTCAGGGCAGGAGTTTTGTAACTCCAAGAACATTCAGAAGTGGGAGTTCAGGGTCTGTTGCTCATTGGCCTTGAAGAAGTACTGGATGTTGGTGGTGTGAGTGAAGCATAGTATTGTCATGGTATAAACTGATTCTTTTTAACTAATCAAGGGTTCCATTTCCTCTACGTGGAATCAGACTGGAACTGTGACCGGGAGACTTTCAGCCAAACATCCAGTAAGTCAGTGTTCTTTGTTGAATGTCAGTTTTTGTGCCTTGCTACTGAAATTTTTCCTAGGTGCATTTGCCTGTGCAAATTCTGTTTCCAAGAGGAGACTCACGCTAGTCTCACAATTGTGTTTCAGTCTCTGTATTCATTTGTCTGACCTCCTGGTACCACTTCTATATTCTGGGAACAAGACTCTGAAGTGCTGAGTTAGTAAAGGGAGGTCTTCCCCCTAGGGATCCAGGGACTCCAGGAATGATGGCAAAAATGACCCTCTTTCCCCTCCTCTGTCTTCCTATTCAGATTTGTGCTGAAGGGGTGATTTCTGATTTCCAGAAGTGTCTCTGATGACCACTCCATTTTTGGTTGTTGAAGACTATTTCTCTTGAAAAAAGTTCTAAATGGTTTGAGTTTATGATGTGCCTTTGGTAACCCTTAAAACAATTACCTTGCAGGTGACTATATTTCTGACATAAAGAAGATTCACTACACATTTCTCATTTTAGAAAAGTTCTTTAAGTACAAAAAAGATATATAAATTAATAAAAGCTACCATTGTTCCACCATGTAGAGCCAACTATGGTTGACATCCTGTGTCTGTCTTTTCAGGCTTTTTATTAAGCATATATATTCATAAAATACTATTTTTCTACAAAAATAGAACCATCTTGTTTTTATTTTTATTTAATTAAATTAATTAATTAATTTATTTTTTGAGACAGGGTCTCGCTTTGTAGTTCAGGCTGGCCTTGAGCTCAGCCTCAAACTCACATCACAGCAATCCTCCTGCCCTTGCCTCCCAAGTGCTGGGATTACAGGGGTGAGCCACCACGCCCGGCACTGTGGTATGTGGTACTGGTTGCTGCTGGGCATGAGTCTCCACGCCCAGTATTGTATGTGGTTACCAGGGATCGAACCCGGGCCCCTGCGCTTGCAAGACAGGCGCCGGAACCACTGAGCTACATCCCCGGCCCCTTGTTTTTATTTTTATTTAATACCTCCTGGTATCATTGAACATTAATAATTATCTGAGTCTGTATTTAAACTTAGTTTAGACTTAAATGTGTGAATTAAATATATAGATTATTCAAATATATGCTGTATAATTATATAATTATAAATATGTGTTTGTGGTAAAGAAATTTAAAAGAAGAAAATGTAAATCACATCTGTCTGTCCCCCTGGTCCCTAGTTAGTAGTCGATGTTCTCATCTGGGCTGTGTGAGGAAGAGCATATTCAGTGTACCCCATGCTTACAGGAAAGTGACACCTGCTGACCTGCGTTGGTGGCTGTGTGAGGAAGAGAAAGGGGCTGGCAAGGGTGGGAGGCTAGGTGCAGGATGCCCGCACTCCAATGTCATGCTGGCTGTAGGAGGTAATTGGGCACCTATCGACGGTCTGGGCCTGTCTGGCTGAAAGTCACAATAATGCTCAGGTATATAACTGCCCTGCCAACTCCATTGTGAGCAGGAGCACTGCACACTGGGGGCAGGTGTTTCATCATATGCCCTTCCATTAATGTCTCAAACAACCACACCACTGTGCCTTTCTCTGAATTGAAGGGGCTTCTGACTCAGGAGTTGCTTAGAAAGTCTGCTGGGAAAACTCACTCTTTTTGGAGGACCTTAAGTTTGCCCATTGAGGTTTGAGCTCCTGTTTCCCACTGGATGTCTAGCTTCATTTCTTGTACTTTATTCTCTCCTCCAGAGTTCCCTACGGCACTGATTTGGGGGTAACACTCTTAGATTTTCAGTCATATGCTAGCTTTACTTGTTTATTTTTTCCATTGTTTCATTTGGATGTTTTAAAGAGGAGGTGTAAGTACATTCACATTCAGCCACCAACTTTCACTGGAGGTGTGTGCTGGCATGTCAATAGCTGTGTCACATTCCACACCACCACCGACCCTACAGATGCTCGTTAGGTTGCTTTCAGCTTTTGTGGTAATATGCCATAAGCACACTGTGCATGTTTTGGAACGTTTCCTATAGCATCAATTCCTAGAGATGCAATTTCAGGTCTTTAAAGTTTTACATTGCCAGTTTGTCCTCCAGAGAATAAAATTACATTTCCACCACGAAGTGTATAAAATACTTGGTCCCTAATCCTTATTATCACTGTTATCTATTTTGATTACTATGTCTTGACTCCTTTTTAAAATTACCATTCCTTTAAAATTTTGTTGAGTGAGGCATGGTGGTGCATGCCTGAAATTCTATAACCCAGGAAGCTGAAGCAGGAGAATCGCTGTGAGTTCAAGGACAGCATGTATTTCATAGTAAGTTCAAGGCCCCACTGAACTACATAGAAAGACCCTGTCTCAAAAAGCAAATAAATAAATAAATATTTGTTGAAGTTGACCATATAAAATAATTATTCTATTTATTGCCTGTTTACAATGTTTATCCATTTTTCTGGAGAAGTTTCTCCTCATTAGTTTAGGAAAGCTCTTTGTAGAGTAGATTATCCCTCAATAAAAAGCTGAGGTATTTTTCTCCCCAATTTTCTTTTGCCTATTAAAATATACATTGTTTTACCACTTGAATGACATTTATTATGTTGATAATATTTAATCAGAGTTGAGGATGTGACTAAGTGGTGGAGCTCTTGTCTAGTATGTGTGAGGGCCTGGATTTGATGCTGAACACTGCAGGAGGTGTGTATATAGTGACATACACATTGATATGTGTACATATGACCATTCGAGAGAATTCAAGCAGTGGATAAAAACAAATCAAGCAAAACCCTGTGGGAACTCTCCCCCTGTGGGAAGCACCGCTAGTGCTTATGCCTTTCTTCTGATTTGCCCTTACTTGCACATGCTCACCTGCACACACATGGGCACGGGTGGGATGTCGTAGTGGCTGGTGCTTTTGCAACCTGGGGTGTGTACATCTGTATTTTTCTCCAGACTTACAGTAAACTCCTACACAGGCCCAACTGTCTGTATATGTATGTACAGGGACATGTAATGACCTCATCCGTGTTACTTTCAGAGTTAGAGTCTTCTTTCCCTGTGCCTTGCCTTTCTCTGTGAGCACTGGCCGGTAAGAATCCCACAGGTCATCTGCCAGTCCCACTGCACTCTTGCCCCAAGTGTCACACACTTGCCTTGTGGCACTGGCACTTGTGTTCCTTTAGGGCAGATTTTCAGGTGTGGGACTAGTGGGCAAAGGTGTTCGGTTTTGCTTTAGGTGGCTTTGTCACATTGCCTTCAGCAGTCTGGCCCTGGTCTCAACCATAAGCCATGCGTGGCTGTGCTCTGGCTACTGCCCTGATGGCTGTCACCTTATGCAGGCCCTAACTGGTTCTGCCTTGGTAATAACATCTGAGCTGAGCTGTCATTGGCCCAAGATTATTTGAATATTTATTTCTACTTTCCTGTAATTGTAGTGCTTTTGTGTTTTTACTCACAGTGCTTAAATCCAGCTAGACATTATTTAGCCAGATACTATAGATGGCTGGAATTTGAATTACACTTATTTTCCTTAAACTGCACAAAATACAGTTTTATTTTATTTTGTGTGGTATCAAACCCAGGGCTCCACACATGCAAGGCAAGTACTATACTACTGAGTTCCATTCCCTGCTCTGATTAATATTCTTAAAAATCAGTGGTGTGTTTTCTCACACTCACCCCCCCCAAAGAAGATCATTGCTATCAGCTGACTCTGTTGTGACTCACCACCGCCCACCTTCATGTTATTCTGCTCCATGTTTGTCGCTAATAATAGGAAAATGGAAAATGTTTTTGTCTTTTAGTTCACCTGCATTTTCCCCATATTCTGACATTTTAATGAAGCAGTGACCAGTAATGACTTGTTTAAAAATTGGGAAAGAATAGTTGATTTGATTGATTCTTCTATGGTCTCAGTGATGTATGTGTAATGAACACGTCAGCACATTTTACAGAAGCTATTTTAAAGTCCTTTGCAGACCATACCACGATTTGTATCATTTTAACACCGGCATCTTTGGACTGCCTTTTCCATGAGACGTGAGATTTTCCTACTTCTTCATATGTCTAGTACTCTGGGGTTGTTTTCTGGACAATTTGAATGTTACGAGAGTCTGAGTCTTTTTTAAAAACTTCACTAACATGTTGAGATTTCTGTTTTAGTGGGCAGTCGGCTGGCAAGGCTCTGGCTTTCTGTTCTGACTCGTCACCCACGTGCTGTGCTGCTACTGTAGACTCAGTTTTCAAAGCTTTGCAGTGCTACTTAGATAGTCCCACTGACAGCCACCCAGAGTCAGTGTAGAACTAGGGT
>PVIR01006884.1:50955-63704 GCA_004026965.1 Petromus typicus
AAGGGGCACTGAGTTACATCTCTGGCATTTTTTCCTTTCCTTCTTTCTTTCTTTTTTTTGGAGACATAGTCTTGCTTTTTTGCCAGACTTCCCTCAAACTTTTGATTCTCCTCTCTTAGCTTCCCAACTAGCTGGGTCAACTTAATTTTTTAACAATTTTATTGAAGTGAAACTGAGATATTGGAAACTTCATATGCACAATTTCATAACTTTTGACATATATATACAATCACAAGACCAAACCCACAGTCAAGACTGTGAATATATCTGTCACCCTGAGGTGTCCTTTTACGACATCTTCCTCCCCAGCTTCTGTGCAAGTTTCAAGCAACCACCAATTTCTTGCCACTTTCTGGATGTTTATGTCGACAGAGCACACACCATGTACTCTTTTTGCCTTGCTTCTTTTGCAGGATTATTATCCACATTGATTTGTGTTTCAATAGTTCATTCCTTTCTGAGTTGCATGCCGTTGTAACATATATGATGGTTTGTTTACAAGTTCATCTATTGATCTCTATTCAAGTTAGTTCCACATATAGATATAAATATAGATATATAGATATATTATATATGTGGATATATTATAATGTAAATAAATGTAAAGATATATATATATGGATATATGGATATATATTTACATTTATTTACATTATTGCATACATATATATTTACATTTAGGTCCATGGTCCACTTCAAACTGATTGTGAAGTAAATCTCTTAATTCATCTTTCTTGCATGTGGCTATCTAAATGTCCCAGCCTCACTTACTGAAAAGATTACTCCTTCCTCTATTTAACTGCCTTAGCATCTTTGTCAAAAATGAATTTTCCATAAATATAAAAATTCATTTCTGTACACTAAATTTTGATCTATATACTTATATTCACTATTTTTTATCATTGTAACTTTCTAGTAAGTTTTTCAGTTGAATAAATCTTCCAGCATAATTTTTTTTAATAAACTGAGTTTATTGGTACATTTTAGGTATACATTATGATCACATTCATCACTGAGAACTTGTACCTGTACATGATGTGTCTTTCTTCTTCTTCTTCTTTTGAGAAAGGGACTCGCTTTTGTAGTTCAGGCTGGCCTTGGGCTTAGCTTTGAACTCAGAGCAATCCTCCTGTCTCTGCCTCGAAAGCACTGGGATTATAAGCATGAGCCACCGTGCCCACCATTGTGGTGTATGGTTCTGATTGCTGGTGGACGTGAATCTCCACACCCAATATTGAGGTATGTGGTTAATGGGTATCAAACCTGAGCACTTGCACTGACTGGCAAGGCAGGCTCCAGAACCACAGAGCTAAGTCTCCAGCCTATACATGATGTATCTTGATTCTTATTTTTACCCATTCCCATGCCTTACCTTCAACTCCTAGCTCCCTATATATATAAGCTTTGTTTCTATTTTTTCCACCAATTTTTTCTTTCATTTTTAGTTTTCGCTGTCCTCTCAGCTTACCCTTTCCTTTTTCTTCCTATTTTGCAATATCTGTCATATTCTGGACCGTATTTACACCTTTAATTTCTCACATTAGAGAAACAATGTGGTATTTATACACTTGTGTCCTTTATTTCACTTATGAGTATGGCCTTAAGGTGCATCCAGTTAGCTATAAATGTCTCTAATTTATCATTCCTTATGGCTGAGTAATACTCCATTTTATTAAAAAAAGAAAAACATCTTCTTATCCAGTCTTTAGTTGATGGGCCCTTGGGCTGTTTCTAAGATTTAGCTGTTATAAACTGTGCTGCTATAAACATGGGTGCATCTATGTTGCTATGGGGTGATGCTTTAATTATTTCATGAATATACCCCACAGGGAAATAGCAGGGTCAAATGGGATATCTAATCCTAGTTTTTTTAGGAATCTCCACAGATTTCCATAGTCATTGCCCCAGTCTACATTCTCACCAACAGTGGAGGATTCCTTTCTTCCCACAGCAATGCCAGCATTTGTTATTGGTTGATTTCTTGATAGCAACATTCTTTCTGGAGTAAGATGGAATCTCAACGTTGTTTTCATCTGCTTCTTTTGAATAACCAGTGATGTTGTACATTTTTTCATGTTTCTTTGCTGCTTTTATTTATTTGTCTGAAAAATGTCTGTTCATTTCAGATCCCCATTTTTGAATTGGCTTTTTAAGTTTGTGACGTCTGATTTTTTTAAAGTTCTTTTCATATTCTAGATAGTAGACCTTTGTCTGAGGAACAGCTGGTAATTTTTTTTTCCCACAATGTAGGTTGTCTTTTTGCTCTGTTGGTGGTTTATCTTGCTGTGCAGAAGCTTTTTAATAGGATGAGACCCCAGTTGCTGATTCTTTCTCCTAGTACCCATGCTGCTGAGGTTTTGTCATATTTTCTTCCCCTACACCAGTGTCTCTAAGAGTTCTACCTAACCAATCTTCCAGCAGGTTTAGTGTTTCTGTTTTAATATTTAGATCTTTATTCCACTTTGATTTCAGTTTAATGTATGATGAAAGATGTAGATATAGTTTTAATCTTTGGCAAGTTGAAACCCAGTTCTTCCAGCACCATTTATTAAAGAGGCTATCTTTCCGCCCTCAAAAGAATTTGGCTACTTTTGTCAAATGGGAGGTGGCTGAGTATGGCTGGAGTTGTTTCTTCATCTTCTAGTCTGTTCCATTGATTTGCAGGTCTGTTTCTTTGCCAGTAGCACAGAATTATTTGCTTTTTAAAAAATTGGTTAGTCTGAAAATAAAATAAAATAAAATAAAATTAATTGGTTAGTTTGTATCTTTTGCATTTCCATATGAACTTTAAAATCAGCAACTTCTTAATTTTTGCAGAAAAATTCTCTGAGATTTTTATTGGGATTAGATTGAATCTTAACCTCAATTTGGGAAGAAGTTACATCTTAACAAAATTTAGTGTGTTTCATCCCATAAGAAAGGGGAACCTGGGGCTGGGAATTTAGTTCAGTGGTTCCAGTGCCTGCCTTGTAAGTGTAAAGTCCAAGTTCAATCCCTGATTAAAAACAAAAAAGGATGAGGGTCTCTTATTTAGGCCTTTAATTTCTCTCAGCAAGGTTTTACAATTTCCAAAGATAAGATTTTATATACATTTGTCAGATTTATCTTTTTTTTTTGAGACAGGATCTCACTTTGCAGTTCAGGCTGGCCCTGAGCTCAGCCTTGAACTCACAGCAATCCTCGTGCCTCTGCCTCCCAAATGCTGGGATTACAGGCATGAGCCACCACCAAGCTGGTGTACATGAGTCTCCACGCCCAATATTATAGTATGTGGTTACTGGGGATTGAACCTGGGCCCTTACATTGCAAGGCAGGCACCAGAACCACTGAGCTAATTCCCCAGCCCCCAGATTTATCTCTTAAGTATTTCATATTTTGTACTTTTATAAAAGGTACTTTTTGTTTCAATTCCCTGTTGTTCATTGCTAGTATACAAAAATATAATTGAGATTTTTAGTTTTTCATCATGCAACCTTGATAAACTCAAGTACTACTATTCATGTAACTATTTTTGTAGATTCTTTCAGATTTTCTATATAAATGAACATGTCATATTACATCTTTTCAATATGGCCTCTTTTTATTACTTTTTCTTGCCTAATTGCACTGATCAAAACATCCTATACCATGTGGAATAGATGTGGTGAAAGGAGATATTTTTTCTCATTACTAATCTTAAGAGAAACCATTCAGTCTTTCACTGGGGGAAATGATATAGGCTATGGGTTTTACATAAATTCCCTTAGCCACTGTGAAGAAGTTCCCTTCTACTCATAGTTTGTTAAGAGTTTTTATAATGCATCCTGAATCTTGTCAAATTCTCTTATGCCTTCTCTGATATGGTTGTGTAGTTTTTCTTTTTTAGTTTGCTAATATGGTGAACTACACTAGGTTTCCAGATGTTAAGTCAATTCTGCATTCCTGGAATAAGACCCATTTTTCCTGACATTCTTTTTATATACTGTTAAATTAGATTTGAATTAGATTTGCTAAAGTTTTTTATAGATATTTTAATGGTTGGTAGTTTTATATCTGTGTCGTTGGAATTAGGGTAATGCTGACTTTAAATAATGAAATGGGAGATACTCTGTCTTAGTTACTTTCTTGTTACTGAGACACAACACTTGACCTCTACAACTTAAAAGAGAAGAGGTTTATTTTGGCTCATAGTTTCAGAAGTCTCAGTCCTTGGGTGGTCTTTGGACTCCAGGCAGAATCTGCAAAATGGAAGGACCTGGGCAGGGAACAAGCTGCTGTCATTATAGCAGTCAGGAGTTAAGGAGAAAGCAGAGGAAATAGGCCACATATTCAGTGACCCACCCCTGACCAGGCCTGACTCCTAGTGTCAGTTCAACTGTACTGTACTGCCCCATAATTCATTCACCTTCCAAAAGCCCTACCTTTGAGCCCCTGAGGTCTTCAGGGGACATTCTTGACCCAAAATATAAATATATTTGCTCTTCTGTTTTTCTGGATGAATTTGTGTAGAGTTGACTTGATTTATTTGTTTATCATTTGGTAGAATTCATGTCGGTCTCAAGTTTTGTTTGTGAAAAGATTTGTAATTGTAAATTCAATTTCTTAATGGAGATAGTTCTATTTGGGTCATCTTTCTTCTTGAGTGAACCTTGCTAGTTTATATTTTCCCAGTAATTTGTCCATGTCTTCTGAATTGTTCAATCCATTGGCAGAAGATTGTGCATAGCTTTTCTTTATTCTTTTTAACATCTATAGAATGTTTAGGACATCAGTGCCATCTTTCTCATTCTTGATATTAGTAATTGATACCAACTCACCTTTTATCCCATGATCAATCTATCTAGAGGTTTATCAATTTTATTGATGTTTGACTTCATTTATTTTCTCTACTGATTTTGTTTTGTATTAATCATTATGATTTGCTTCCTTATAGTTACTTTGGGCTTAAGTTTCTTTCCTTTTTCTAGTTGGTTAAGGTAGAAACTGAGTTTATTGATTTGATCTCTAATTTTCTGATATAGGAATTAGTCTGAAGTAAGCAATTAATAAGTGCTAAAAAGTTTACCCTTGTATATGGCTTTCTGGCATTCAATAAAATCTGATAAGTTGTATTTTCATTTCCATTCAGCTAAAAAAAAAACCTTCCTGGTACCTTTTTTATGTCATTTGATATGTGGATTATAGAGAAGTTTGTTTCCAAATAACTGATAACTTTCCAAATATCTTTTTGTTACTGACATCTAATTTAATTATGTTGCAGTAAAAAGATATACTATGCATGAAATGAATCATCTTATATTTACTCAGACTCGTGTATGGTCCCCAGAATGGTCTGTCTTCATAAATGGTCCATGTGCACTTGAAAAGAATGTGTTCTGTTACCAAGAGATGCAATATTCTGTGAACACCAGATGGTTCAAGTTGATTGATAATGTGGTTGAACCTAAAGGCAGATCTTCAATGATCCTTGCTGATCATTCACTTATCGAGAAAGGGACATAGAAATCTCCAACTTTAAATATCAGGTTTTTTTCCTTCTTGTAGTTCAATCTCCCTGAAGTCTTTGCTTCATATATCTTCAAGTTCTTATTTATTTATTTATTTATTTATCTATCGGTATTAGGGATTGAATTCAGGACCTTGTGCTTTCCAGGCAGAATGGTACCCCTGAGCTATACTCCTAGTCCTATTTTGAAGCTTTTTATTGGGCAGAAATGTTTGGGTAGTTATGCCTTCCTGGTAAATTGACTCCTTTAATTTTACAAAATCACCCTTTTATCTCTAGTAAAATGTTTTTCATTTGACTTCTATTTTATTAAACTATTGATTTATATTAATAAAATAAAAATGTTAAAGTTTTAGAAATAATAAAATGTAATTTCATATTAACATTAAAATAGCCAGTCCAGTTTTCTTCTAGTAGTGTTATTGCAGTATTTTCCATCTTTTTACTTTTTGTTTTGTTTTGTTTTTTGAGACAGGGTCTCACTTTTGTAGTTCAGACTGGCCTTGAGCTTAGCCTCAAACTCACAGCAATCCTCCTGCTGCTCCCTCCCAAATTCTGGGATTACGGGCATGAGCCACCACGCCTGGCACTGTGGTATGTGGTGCTGATTGCTGGTGAGTGTGAGTCTCCACGCCTGGCATTGTTATATGTGGTTACCGGGGCTCGAACCCTGGGTCCTTACATTTGCAAGGCAGGCACCAGAACCACGGAATTAAATCCCCGACCGCATCATCTTTTTACTTCTAAAGTGTTTGCTTCTTTATATCTAAACTAAATTTGCTGTGGGAAGTGTACTGATGCTCTTACTATCTAATCTATTCAGAAATATCTACCTTCGATTGGGTCTTTCAACTCACTTATATTTAATATGACCAGTCACAAGGTTCAGTTTAAGCCTATTATCACACTGTTTGCTTTTTATTGTTATTGTTTTGTTTGTTCTTGTTTTTCTATCTTCTTTTGAATTGGGGTTTTCAATTATTCCCATTTTATTTTCTTTTTTGTTTTATTAACTATAATTTTTAAATGATTAATTTAGAGTTTATAGTAAATATCTTTATCACAGTTTGCCTTTAGGTTCTACAACATATCAATGTATCATTCCACCTGGTGTATAAGAACTCACAAGGGAGCAACTTACTTTTCTGGTCCTTTCATCTCTCTTAGAGTTTCTCAATAAACTTTTCCTACTCTTAAAATGAACTCACAAGGGCATATTTTGTTGTTTTTCCCCTTTTGGCCTCTATGACGATATTGTCACACATCTTAGTACTATATATAAATTGTAAGTCCTAGAACATGTTTTATTATTTTGTTTAAATAATTTAAATAATAAGAGAAATCTGAAATATTTGCCCAATCTGCTACAGTTCCCATTGCTTTTCATTTTTTTATGTGCACCCTAATTTCTATTTGGCACTGATTTTATTCTGTATAAAAGGAATCCTTAAACATTTCTTATAATGTGAGCCTGCCATTGATGTATTTTTTGTCTTTAATACTTTTACTTTGAAAGTTATTTTGCTGCTGGGGATTTAGCTCAGTGGTTCTGGCGCCTGTCTTGCAAGCTCCAGGGCCCTGGGTTGATCCCAGTAACCACATACAATACTGGTGGTGGAGACTCAAACCCAGCAGCAATCAGCACCACATTCCACAGTGCTGGGCGTGGTGGCTCACGCCTGTAATCCCAGCACTTGGGAGGCAGAGGCAGGAGGGTTGCTGTGATGTGAGTTGGAGGCTGAGCTCAGGGCCAGCCTGAACCACAAAGGGAGACCCAGTCTCAAAAAAAAAAAAAAAAATGATTATGATACATATTGGCATAGTATCTTCATATCTCTTGGGTTTGGAGTTCATTGAGTTTCTTGGGACCTGTGGCTCTATTGTTTTCATCAGAGTTGAGAAACTGTTGATCATTATTTAAACCTCCTTCTCTCCCTCCCCTGCTTTGGGGACTCCAAGCTTGTCCCACAGCTGACTGAAACTTGTCTTTATTCTTTTCTTTGGACTTTTTCCCTGTTGGATATTGTATTAGTCAGCTGAGATAAGCAATTTAACAAGAGGGAAGATCCATTCTGGCTTATGATTTCAACCAGGATGGCTTGGCCCAGAGGCCTGGGCCTGTGAGAAGACACAGCATCCCTTCGGGGGTGTACCCCCAGTGACCTCATTATCTCCCACAGTTAGGTCCGTCTCCTAAAGGTTCCACTCCTCCCAGCAGCATCACAGGATGACACAGCCAAGCCTTCAAAATGTAGACCTCTGGGAACATTCAGAATCAAGACTGTAACAGATCATTTATATTATCATATCTTTTACTTCACTAATCTTTTCACGTGGGAAACAGTTGTTAATCCTATCATACATATATTTTTGTACTAGACATAATTTTTATTTCTAGAAATTTAGTTTGGGTCTTTTTAATATCTTCTAGTCTCTATTTAATTGTTCAATATATTGGATGAATAATATTATTTTATGTCCTTGCCTTCTAATTTCAATGTCTGTGTCCATTATTGGCTAGTAGATAGCTATTTCCATTATGAATTCATTTTCCTACTTCTTGGCGTGCTGGATAAACTGTGTACATGGTAAATATTATAGGTGTTATATGATTGGGGAATGGATCTTTCAGCACTCCCATTAAAATGCCTGAGCTTTTTTCTGAGCTGTTTTATGTGGAAACAGTTTATTGCTGTTTTGTTTTGTTTTTGCCTTTCTGGTCTTGATTTTATGATTTGAACATTGAGTATTTATTGAATGGAAAACCCCCTGTGGAATCTGCTCCTAAGCTATCTTCTGGTGTCTCAAACCTGGCTTGGGATTATTGCGAGGATCCCCACATTGTCCTGCCACTCAAGGTACAAGCTGGTAATGAGGTCGTCTTCCTTCACCTGAGATACCCCAGGGCCACCCCTGTGAGCCCTTGCTTTGTCCCTCCTAGAACGACTGCATTTTTCACAAAGTCCTGCTCACTGAAGGCGCTGAGGACCTTTGCTCTCTCTGGCTGCCCCTGCCAGGAGCCACATTCTTCCATTCAATCTCTGCTTATCGCTCATGGCTTTTGACGTCCCTTCTAATGTTTCCGCAGCAGCAGGGCCAGTTCTTGTCAATGCCTCGCTTCACTGCTGTGCCACTCGTGATACTGGCTCAGAATTCACCAGTGTTATGAAATTCAAAATATCTGACCTTTCACATTGTATTTTTACAAAGTCTTTAGCATCTCAAGTTCTCTTTTTTTCTTCAAGGTTAGTATTTAATTTTTTAAAATATTACAGCTACATTGTGTAGAAAGGTTAAAAAAATGGGCACTACTGAGCTAGATTTCTGCTTTGGTTTCTTTGTGAGTCCTTTTCTCCTCTTGGTTATTTTTCTAACTATGGGTTCACTGTCTCAGTGGCATATTTGTGTTAGCTTTCCCTACAGATCTGGATTAAGGCAAATTAATATTTTGTCATACTGTGGTAATGTTTTGATAAGGTTTATGATTCCATGAGCCCTCATGCATTCCCTGGCCCTCAAGCCATGCTCTCTTATTACCAGTTACTTTTTCTGCCCTGGGTTCTTGAACACATCTCCTAGCCCAGGCTTCTTGCTCAATCACTGCCTGATGGTTCTTCTGCTTTCAACTCGGGGATGTGTTCTCTGCAGGCCTTGCTTGGTTCCCTCCTCCTTGGTCTTCCTGCCTCCCCCAAGCAAAGTTAAAAGTCCATTTTTTCTATAAAAAAGTGTGAAGTCTTCTTTAATGCACATCCATGAATCCATCATTCAGCAAAACACTTAAATGTCATTGAAAGGCACCATTCATCCTTTCCCAAGTCTGATTTTCCCAAGTTGGTGCCCTTTCCTGTTCCAAATGTAGTGCTTATCATCTGATGTATATTCTTTAAATAAGAGATGGGTTTCTTGCTATTTCAAACTTCATGTAAATGCTAGTGCTTATTCTTATATGATTTGCTGGGGTTTTTGACATTGTTTTTGAGATTTGTCCAGGTTGACAGAAGAAGCTTCAGTTCACTTATTATGGCTGCTACATGGTATATCATTACATAGATATACTAGATTGTTTGCAGTACCTCACTGTTAAAAATAGTGCTGTGAGAAAAGGCCATGCTGTGGAGAATATATGCGAAGAAAGCCCCCCATCTCCAGGTAGACCATAGGGCCTGCTGGTGTTCACTTCTACTGATGCCACACACACTCATTGCCAAGAGACCTGATGCCACCAGATCTCATTGGCCACAGATTTCCCTGCTCTTGAATTTTCAGACTTTTTAATTTTTGGCAGTCTGATGAGTGTTTTTTAGGTAATTAGTCCATTTTATCTTAGCAGTGAAATTCACATGTGGTGGTGGTTTATACCATTCCCTTATCCTTTTGACACCTGTAGGGTCTTAGTAATATTCCCTAATTACTTCCTGATGTGGTCCGTTTCTTCTTTCTTTTTTTTCCCTGTCAGTGTAGTGAGAGTTTTGTCAATATTATCTTTTCAAATAATCAGCCATATGTTTCATTGATATTCCGTATTATTCTTCTGTTTTCAATTCATTGGCTTCTATTCTTTCCTTTCTTCTACTAGATTTGAGTTTATTTTGCTTTTCTTTCTGTAGGTTCTAGAAGCTATTACTTTGAGACTTTTTTCTGTTATGTGTGCCTTTTTAATGCTATAAACTTCCTTTCTCAGCATTGCTCTATCTGTATCCTCTACATTTTTTTTTAGACAGGGTCTCGCTTTGTAGTTAAGACTGGCCCTGAAATATGTAGTCCAGGCTAGCCTCACAACAATCCTCCTGCCTCTGCCTCCCTAGTGCTGGGATTACAAGTGTGAGCCACCATGCCAAGCATTGTGCTGTGTGGTACCTGAGATTGAACTTGGGGACCTTGCATTTGCCAGGCAGATACCAGAACCACTGAGCTAAATCCCCTGCTCTTGGTGCATTCTTTTTTGTTAAAGAAAAATTGCACCAGGAAGAATTTACTCAAGACTCTTGAAATAAGGGAGAGAGAGTGAACTCAACCCAGATATAATAGGGCAGGGGTACTTACAGCACACAGGCTGAGTGAGAGCCCAGGGCATGGAAAGTTACTGAGGAATCTGGCAAGGTATCTGGGTGAGATGATTCTTGCTAACTTTGCTAAATTCACTCAGAGCCCTTTCCATGAAGTTGGCTGAAGCAGTACCATGATTGTCTAAAAATTTTCTGTCTTGCAATGATACCCCTTCTCTAGTCCTCCGGTAGTGAGAACAGACATTTATTTGAGCTTCCTTTTGTCCATGGCCATTGGCTTCTCTGGCACCTACTCTGGGACATATGAGGCATAAAGAAACTGTGGAGTTAAACTATGTAATTCTCTGAGTCCCACAGTAGCCCACCAATTTCTTTTCCTCTGTCCACTTTTCAATCTTTTCATGTTAGCAGGATATGTAAGATCCAGGGTTTCATTATACCTAGTTGGAAGCAGAGGAAAAGTGTGCTTACACCACCTTTCTGGAAACAGAAATTTCCTTGTCAGTGGCTTTAATCAAAGTAAATACTTGATGAAACAAAGATGGCTTTGAAATACCATGTGTAAGTATTTCATTCCCAGTACCCCATAACTGGCTTCTGAAAGACTGCTGGCCACTTGGAGTTGTGGCTGCTTGGGGCTGAAGCCTCTGTTACTTCCCAGATAGGGTACCATTGCAAGTGAAGAAGTCATGCTAATGGTATTTTTATTGGGATCGCATTAAATGTGTATAACAACTATGGGACCAGAGCCATCTTCATTATCTTGGTTCTTCAGAGAAATCATTCCTAAAATTCATTTGGAATCAAGAGAGACCTAGAATAGCAAAAACAATTCTGGAAAACGAAGGCAAAGCAGGAGGCCATCACAATCCCTGACTTGAAATTATCCTACCAAGCTTCTGTGATAAAAACAGCATGGTACTGGCAAAAACAAACAAACAGCAGCAACAACAACAACAACAACAACAAAACAGACCTGAAGATCAATGAAACAAACTAAGGGAAGAAAGAACCTCACCCACAATCATCTTATCTTTGGCAATGGGGCCATGTTCACTGGAAGAAAGATCCTCCTTAATAAATATACTGGAAAAAATGACCAAGACTAAAACTAGACACATGTCTCTCACCACTGCTGAATCTATAAGAAATTTAGAGGGAACCTAATGTCACTACTCCTCGAACTCTTTAATGAAATTGAAAAGGAAGCAATACTCCAAATTCATTCCTAGCATGACACTAAGACTAAAACCAAAGAAGAACCCAACCAAAAAACTACAGACCACTGTCTCTAATAAATATAGATGCAAAAATCCTCAATAAGATCCTGGCAAACAGAATGTAGCAAATCTTCACAAAAGTTATATATCATGACCAAGTTGGAGTCATCCCAAGAATGACTTGTGTATGTTTAACCAAGGGATGGTTAAACATACACAAATCAATAATGTAATATACTATATTAACAAAGCCAAGGAAAAAATCACATGAGGATCTCAGAAAAAGTGTTTGACAAGGTCCAACACCCATTCATGATAAAAACCCTACAGAAAATTGGTATAAATGAACTTTATCTCAGTCTGATAAAAGCTATCCATAATAAACCAACAACCAACATAATAAATGGACAAAACCTGAAAGCTTTTATTCTAAAATCAGGAACAGGACAAGGACACCCACTGTCACTACTCTTATTCAATATAGTTCTGGAAACATTAGCCTGAGCAATTAGATAAGAAAAAGAAATTTAAAAAATAAGAATAGAAAAGGAAAAAGTTAGCCAGGCTTGTAGGTCAGTGGTGCCACTCCTGCCTGGCAAGTGAAAGGTCCTGAGTTTGATCCCTATTACCAGAAAAAAAAAAAAAAAGGAAAGAAGTTAAATTATCATTATTTGCATATGACATGATTTTCTACACAGAAGACCCCTAAAACTCCACCAAAAGACTTCTAGTTTTAGTAACCAAATTCAACACTCAAAAGTCGATAGCATTCCTGTATACGAATAAGAGACTCTTCAAGAGAGAAATTAGAGGGCCGGGGATATAGCTCAGTGGTTCCTGCGCCTGTCTTGCAAGCGCAAGGACCTGGGTTCAATCCCCGGTAACCACATAACAATACTGGGTGTGGAGACTCACCCCAGCGGCAACCAGTACCACATACCAGTGGCGGGCGTGGTGGCTCACGCCTGTAATCCCAGCACTCGGGAGGCAGAGGCAGGAGGATTGCTGTGATGTGAGTTTGAGGCTGAGCTCAGGGCC
>PVIR01006885.1:0-40614 GCA_004026965.1 Petromus typicus
TGTCTTGCAAGCTCAAGGGCCCAGGTTCGATCCCCCAGTAAACACATACAATCCTGGGTGTGGGGACTCATACCCAGCTGCAATCTACCACATACCACAGTACCGGGTATGGTGGATCATGCCTATAATCCCAGCACATGAGAGACAGAGGCAGGAGGATTGCTGTGATGTGAGTTTGAGGCTGAGCTCGGCGCCAGCCTGAACCACAAAGCGAGACCCTGTCTCAAAAATAAATAAGTAAATAAATGAATAAATAAATAAACATGGTACAAACTAGGCATGGTGCTGGATCCCTATAATATCAGAATCTGAGAGATTGAGGCTGAAGGATGTAAGTTTGAGCCCACTCCAGGGAAACCTAGTGACTCAGCAAGAACTGCATCAAGATTAAATAAATAAATAAATAAATAAGGGCTCGGGAGGGCTGGAGATTTGGCTGAGTGGTTCCGGCGACTCTCTTGCAAGCACAAGGACCTGGGTTGGATCCCGACTAACCACATACAATCCTGCGTGTGGAGACTCACGCCCAGCAGCATTCAGTACCACATACCACAGTGCAGGGCGTGGTGGCTCAGGCCTGTAATCCCAGCACTCGGGAGGCAGAGGCAGGAGGATTGCTGTGATATTTGAGGCTGAGCTCAGGACCAGCCTGAACTACAAAGTAAGAAAAAAAAAAGGGCTCAGGGTATAATTCAATAAGAAGTTTCTACATTCAACTCCCAGGACTACACGTACACAAGGTATATGATATAACTCATTATAACATTATAACAAATTTAGATTGGCAGATTGCTTTGCTTCCTCCTTTGTCTTGCCCTTCAGGATTCTTTCTTGGTGTCCATAATGTGGTTTGTCTCACTTGATAAAATGTACCAGACAGGAATAATCTGTTAAAATCCATGACTTATTTTAAATTGGCTCTGGTTGCATTTTTCTTCACCAAATCTGGTTACGGTCCATAATGATGTTTATTCTGTTCATGAATGATCCCTGAATCATCATGTGATGAAAATGGACACCTGATAGGCACACACTACCACAGCCTTCTGATAATAGATACTTTTTAGAGGTTTTATCTTTACATTCCTTTATCATGAATGAGCGAGTCTTCCCAAGCCTCTGTATTAGTTCCCCTTTTCTGGCTGGGTAATACTTGAGTGAAGATAGATGAACTCACAGGTCTTAGTAAGCTGATCACTGAATCTACTATTTATGTGATCGTTTAAAGACAATGGGATACTTAATACTTCCAAAACTGATATACAGATTAAACACAATCCCAATAAAAACAGAAATAGCATTCCTCACTGAAATAAAGAAAACAATCCTAAAATTCATATGGACCCAGAAGCTTTTAGAGTAGCAAAGAAATCCTGAACAATAAGAGCAGGGAGGAGGCATTACAATCCCAGACTTCAAATTATACTACAAAACTACAGTGACAAAAACAGCATGATGTTGGCAAAAAACAATATGGAGCAATGAAACAAAATACAAAGGATGTAATCCAACTCCAGGCTTACTTAGCTACCTCATCTTTGACAAGGTGACCAGAAACTTTTTCTGGACGAAAGACCCTCTCTGTAACAGATGGTGCAGGGCAAATGGCTATTCATATGCAGAAAACTAACCCTGTACTCCACTCACAATATACTAATCTAACTCAAAATGTATCAAAGATCTAAAAATAGAAACATAATCTGCTAGAAGATTTTTTAAAAAGTAAAACTGTTTTTTAGATAGGGTCTTGCTTTGTTGTTCAGGCTATCCCTGAGCTCACTATATGGCCCAGGTAAGTCTTGAACCCATAGTCCTCCTGCTTCTGCTTCCAATTGCTGGAATTGCAGGCATGAGCCACCAAGCCCAGCATTGTGTGATGTGGTACTGATTGCTGGTGAGCACAAATCACCAGGCTCCAGCATTGTTGCATGTGGTTACCTGGGATCAAACTTGGGACTCTGCCCTTGGATGACAGGTGCCGGAACCACTGAGCTAAATCCGTGACCCCAAAAAATAAAACTCTTGAAGACATAGGCAAATACTTTCTGAGCAGAAACCAAGTTGTACAAGAAATAATACCAAGAATCAACAATGGGATCATATCGAATTATAAAATGTTTGTCAAAATCCACAGAATGTACAAAACAAAGAGGAGGTCTTACAGTAAATTGTGTTCATTAATAGTGATGTATCAGTATTGTCCGAATATAACAAATGTAGACACAATAATGGAAGACATTCTGAATAATGAAATTGGAAGAGGAAGGAAATATTTAGATCCTACTTTCTGTTCAGTTTTCATAGCACAAATTGATAAAAGTCTTTTTCTTAACAGCATGTAACAAACTTCCATTGAGATGTCTTTAAGAGTATTTTTCCCACTACTCTATCTTTCTAGGATTTTAGGCTTGAAAGTGACTACAGGAATTCACCACATCCATCTTCAAAAATATGAAGTTCTAGTTTTTACTTTTTGTTACCCTTAGTTTTGTTATCCTGTGTCCTATATTCCTTCTTACTGAGCAAATTTTTGTTCTCCTAGCACTTCCCATAAAAACATAAAGGTATAGGGTTATATAGAAAGGGCCAGCCTATCGAAGAGAAAAAAAAATTTATAACATAGGACAGAAGTAAATCAGTATGCTTGTAAATAAAATCATCAATTTTGGAGGATTTTCTCAGAATCTGAAGTATAAGACACACATAAAAAGTGCAACACAGGAAAATACACAGGAAAAATTTAATGAGTAAATTAAAAGGGAAAAAACTATGTAACCACCAGCCAATAGGTAAATAAACAGAACATTTACAACATTATGAAAGTTCTCAACCCTACTCTGTGTGCCTTCTTAGATTCAAGCTCTTCCTACTTCTTAAATCACTATTCTGTGTTTTTTTTCAAAATCGTGTTGTTGGTTTCCCAATAATCATTAACCATTAAGCTGAACATTATCTATTGAGAATCTTGTCTCACAAATGTTTCAGGTAAAGCCTCTTAAACCAAGAAAAATGAAATGTCAGTTATACAGCCTGGTAATCAAGAGGCTCAGAAACCAATTATGCTGACCTCCAGAGTTTTGTGATGTAATATTTTGTTTAAGAATATCTTAAGAACATATAGGAAGAAGGAAACCCTTCTACATTTTTGAGGGGGAATGTAGACTAGTATAGTTACCAGAAAAATCAGTATGGAAATTCTTCAAAAACTAAAGGTAGAAATTCCATTTGAACTAGCTATTTCCTTTCTAGGTCTTTTCTCAAAAGTGATAGTCATCATGTTACAGTGATACATGTTTTAGGCAGCACAATTTATAAGAGCTGAATATTGGCTTGTAATACTCATCAACAGATCAATAGATAAAAAATATGTAGTATTCATACACAATGGGCTACTACTCTGTCATAAACTTCAAGGGTTAGTAGGTAAATGGATGCATCTTGAGATCACAATGTTGGGTAAAATAAATCAGACACACAAGCTTAAATATTGTATGATGTATGTTACATGAGAAACACTATATTTATATATAAATATATAAAAAGTTTTATATTTATATATTTTATATAGTATCTATCTAAATATAGGTATCAAATAAAGATACTATATATATATATATAAAATATAAATGTAAATAAAGAGCAATATAAAAGACAGTAGGCTAGGCAGTAGGGATATCTTTTTAGAAAGAGCAATGGAAATAAGAGATGAGGAAAGGGATGAGGGAGGGGAGGGAAAGAAATGATAAGAATTGAAAAGGACGGCTGGGGATTTAGCTCAGTGGTTCTGGCGCCTGTCTTGTAAACGCAAGGACCCAGGTTCGATCCCGGTAACCACATAATAATACTGGGCGTGGAGACTCACACCCAGCAGCAACCAGTACCACATACCACAGTGCCGAGCGTGGTGGCTCATGCCTGTAATCCCAGCACTTGGGAGGCAGAGGCAGGAGGATTGCTATGATGTGAGTTGGAGGCTGAGCTCAGGGCCAGCCTGAACCACAAAGCGAGACCTTGTCTCAAAAAACCTAAAAAAAAAAAAAAAAAAATTGAAAAGGAAAAAATGAAAGCATAAGTTTTGAAAATGGCAAACAGACCAAGAAATGGAAGGAGAGGAGAAGGATGGAAAACGTAGAGGACGAAAAAAGAATTTAAGATGTATTATTTACATGTATCAACTCCCCACAATAAATGTAATTTTTTTGTAGTGATAAAAAAGAACACACAGTAGTGTGTGCGTGCATGGTTACAACTATAATCTCTTTAGGGCTCATTTTGTGCCTTATAACAACCCTATCTACTGTATATTAGATATCATCATCATCATCTTTCTGATACACTGTTTGCTGCAGTATGTGGGAAAATGTGGATTCTCATTTAGCTTTGTGTGAACCGAAAGTCTGAGCTCTTTTAAACTTTCTTTGCCTTTAAAACATTTCATTATTTTGGGGCTGCAGATGTAACTCAGCAGTGCTGGTGCCTGTCTAGCAAATGCAAGGTCCTGAGTTTGATCCCCAGTTCTGCAAATGAACAAATATTTAATTATTTTGTTACTTTCAGAGTAATGAAATATATATTTGTGTGTGTATGTATAGAGACCTATATATAGATATATATCGATATATCTATATAGAGATCTATATAGACCTATATAGATATAGATATAGATTCTTTGTTTTTTTTTGAGACAAGGTCTGGTTTTGTGGCTCAAGCTAGCTCTGAGCTCAGCCTCAAATTCACATCACAGCAATCCTCCTGCCTCTGCCTTCCAAGTGCTGGGATTACAGGCATGAGCTACCACTCCTGGCACTGTGCTATGTGGTTCTGATTGCTGCTGGCCATGAGTCTCCACACCCAGTACTGTATGTGGTTACCCAGGCCCTTGAGCTTGCAAGACAGTGCTGAAACCACTGAGTTAAATCCCAGGCCCTGCATTATTACAATTTTTAAATTTCCAAAAGTTGTGTTCATTTGTTTATAAAAACATTGCCTTTGTTTGCATGACAGAATTTATTTGGTTTACCCAATAATACTGGGGGTGGAGGTAGAGTTGCAAAGGCAGGAAGAAAAGGACCATTCGTGGTAGCACAATAGTAAAATTAGGTGTGCATTTTCTATTTAGCTACCCTATTATCTTCACTGTGTCTTTGTCTTCACGATAGTTATATCAAGCCTTCTTGTATCTCTTAGCATTCCAGGTTGGAAGAGGAAAGGAAGAAAAGGCAAGACAGGGCTCCTCATGAGATGGACCAAAGATTTCCATGAAACTTTAACTTATGTCTCATTATCTGTACTCATGATTCATGGCCACCCTCAGCAGCAGGGATCCTACAGAAGTAATAATAGAAAAAGCATGCTGGTACTTTAACGAAGTTGGAATCTTGCTATTAAGAGTGAAAGAGGAATGCATATTGAGTGGGCAATTAGCAAGGTCTTCCACAAACATCTTTAAGGATTATCAGGTCAAACACGAAGGTCCATCTACTACTTTTGGCACCTGTCATATAATAACTACAGCTGATTTGGAGTCAAATTTATAGGACAGAGCAGACATAGATAAAAGAAGCAATTCAAACAAATTTAAGCAAAAGGCATAACTACTAGAGAGAGCAGGGTAGGAGAGTTTAATCTGTGCAAACAAATTGGAAGTATAAGGTTTACACTGACAGCACTGGTAAAAGGGTTTGGCTATTATATTTTAAGAGACTTAAATATTGTACAATAGACAAGCATAAAGTATTTCTATAACAAGAAAATTCATGTTTTCATACTAAGGTTTTTAATTTCTTTCCAAGCTGAGTCAATAGAGTTATCAACACTTTGATGCTTACCACCTCCAGAGCAACATGCCAGAGAATATGAATAGACCACTGGAGCATGATTCATCATTAATTAGCAGCATTATTCATTTAATGATTTATAAAAGACAAGGGAGGAATTACTGTTTAACTAGGTATCAGTGCAGATATGAGGGTCTCTCATTTTCTAAGCTGACTCTGCTTTGAGAGTCTTTTCAAAAAGCCATATGGATATGGGTTAAGCTTTAAAAAGATCAGCTACTTCTATTCAGGTAGTGTATAAACTCATAGAAAACACCTCCTTTCTCCCTAATCCACCAGAAAATACCAGTTTTTAAATTTTTCTTTTAAATTTGTTTGATTTGTGTCAGTAGTGGTATTTCTGAGGACATAAACAAGAGTCTATGATACTTTCCTGAAATACTTTTAGATCATGTTTGGCTTTATTGGTACCAAAAATCAAAACAATTATTGGAAAGTCAAAAACTTGTTTTTTCTAACTCTTAAGCAAAATTGTGCCTTTTTAGGAGTTTCCTGTTCCAAAATTGCTAACTTTGGGCCGGGAATTTAGCTCAGTGGTTCCAGCACCTGTCTTGCAAGTGCAAGGACCCAGGTTCAATCCCAGGTTAACCACATACAATACTGGATGTGGAAACTCACATCCAGCAGCAATCAGTACCACATACCACAGTGCCTGGTGTGATGGCTCACGCCTGTAATCCCAGCACTTGGGAGGCAGAGGCAGGAGGATTGCTGTAATGTGAGTTGGAGGCTGAGCTCAGGGCCAGACTGAACCACAAAAAGCGTGACCCTGTCTCAAAAAATAAATAAATAAATAAAGTAAAATAAAATTGCTAACTTTCTCATGAATTTGCCTGTTTTGTACACATTTTATCCTTCTGTAAACACGTCAATTGATGGTACCCTATTCTGGGATTCCTCTAGCATTTGAAATATCTTCCTTTGAAGAAAGGTATTTATCCATAGGTTTTTTTTTTTTTTTTTTTTTGCTATACAAAATCACAATGAACATTTATTTGTAGAAGTATCCTCCCTGGCTTTTTATTGTTTCCATAACAATGTAGAAGGTGAAAGTTGAATTTTGTCTATACATTTTCCATGTTTTTACTAATTTTTGTACTGTTTACTGAAAAAAGGCTCAAATATTCAAATCTGTGTACCTTGTTGACCTTATATTGATGCGCTGTGATAGCACTTGGTCGTATTGACAGCTGGAAGATTAATGTAAAGCTCAACAATTTATAATGCATCGCAATTTAGCCAAAGGCTACATGGATATTATCTTTAAACTCCGTATATAATAAATATCGTTTTAATGGAAACATAATTTACTTAAGAAAGCATATTTTCTACACTGTAAAATTTGTCATGCATTACATAGTGATACTTTGGACAGCAATGGACAAGAGGTATGTTGGACCCATACTGGTATACTGCTTTGTGATATTGTAGCCGTCTTAGATTAATTACACTCTATGAGTTCAACAGACAAAATCACCAAATGTTGCATTCCTCAGAATATATTCTGTTGTTAAGGGATATAGAGCTGTATTTCAATAATAGACGTTTATATTTTAAGATATGCATAAAGACATGAGTAGTACGATCTTACTGAAAATATGCCATCTTCCTTAACACATATAAAAGCTAAGGGAAACAAACACCATATATGTTTCCAGGGCTGGAACTTGAAAGAAAATCTCCATTGTAATAGGGAGCTAGAATATTGATATCAAGAGGTAATGATATTACCTGCAACCCTTCCTTTAATATTAGAAAAGAGAGGTGGGACTAAAACATTGAAAAAAAAATTTTTTTTTTGTTAAAGAGTGAAGAAAAAACCAAAAGAAAACTCAGCTAGTTTAGAAAATACAGTTTTTTCGTAAGTCCAAAATATGTGGAAATTTATTTTGACAGGGTAAAGCGGTTGCTGTGTAAGATTAACCCAGATATCTCAGAAGTCAGATAATATAGATGAAGATATCTTGCTAACCCATAGTTCTTTTCACTTTATACCTTACGCATCTTACACATACCTTCCAAGATCTTAGTGTTCACCTGTATCACGTCAGTTGAAGAACTGGGATACTTATCTGTGTGCTGGAGGATGGAAGGGGGGGACTGATAGGCCCTATGGCATTGTAATGATGGAAAGAACTGGAGCCATAGGGAGGGGCTCCTGAAAGGATAGGAAACCAGTGGCTGGAAGTGAATTCTAATCCACTCTATGTTAGGGTTAGGGTTAGCGTACCTAAAAACAAGTTAAAAAATACACACATATACAGTGGAGAAAAACTCAGCCATAATATTAGAAATCAAGAAACCTTTCAGATTTCCTAAGGAGAAATATTGATGAAACCAATAAACCAATTTGTAGGGAAGTTAAAAGATTAAAAGAAAAAAAAAACTGCAAAAGATTAAAAGATTCCAAACTACAAACAAAGAAACACATTTCAAAGGAGCAATGATTTGATTTTGGTGACTTTTTAAAAAATAACTTTAAAATTTTGTTTTTTATTGTTATTTTTTCATCTCTGCCTTCTATGTTAATGTTCATGGTGTATTAATTATAACAAAAATTAGAAATAAATTGTGGTAGAGCTACACAATGGAATACTATTCAGCAATAAAAATAAATGAATTACTGATACATACTACAATGTGCTATAAATAAGCCTCAAATTCTGTGAAGTAAGTTAGGCTGAAAAAAAGTACAAAACAAGCACTTAAAGATTGTACGCTTATATTTATATGACATTATATAACAATAAGTAAAGGCAAGACAATAACAGCAGATCAAAGTTTCAGGGGGCTCGCAGGGTTACGTAGGGGTGGTAGAAAAGTACTGACTGGTAAGGACCACGGGGGAGTTTTTCAGATGATAGAAATGTTCATTATCTTAACTGTGGTAGTGGTGGTGGTGGTGGTGGCCAAATGACCAAAATACATTGTGAATGTTTATCTAATTGTACACTTTGATATGAATTTCATTCTGTATCTCATAAAGCTGTTATTTTTTTTAAAAGTGAATAGTACTTATTTCTACCTCAAAATGGCATAACACTGATTATAAATGAAGTTTTCAAATATTTTTGTCAACTACAAAAATTGGTTGGAATTGAAATTTAAAACCACGCTAGGTACAGTTTTCATTTAAAAACCCCATCCTAACAAATCTGCTCATGATGATCAGTAATACTATATATATACTGAAAACAAACTATATGAGAAACATCATAGATGCATTTCCTTCTGTGTTCTGCCTTTAGAACTTCTTACTGCTTACTTACTGTTTCTTATTGCTTACTTCTTATTTATTGCCTTTACAGAATTTCAATATTGTAATATCTTCTTTCTGTATCGATCCAATGGGCCCTTATGAAGGCTTTTATGTGGACAGATGGGAAGGGAATAGAACAATTTCCACTGTTCCAATTTATTCCTTTATTCCTCTTCCTATCATTAAAAAAAAAAAAAAAAACTCCTTAAAATCCGTTTTTCTCCAGTTTCTTTAAGAGAGAGGTTAACAAAGCCCAGTAACACTCTTAAAGCTCTCCTGCTGCTAACTGAGTGCAACAGAGACTGTCACTATAAGGATTGACTCCTGACTGAGAGCTGAGTCTTTCTCAAGAGAAATCTGACAATTAAGTGCAGAAGTTGTCCCTAGATTGCACCAAAGATTATCCCAGCTGGGATTCTGAGAAGGACTCTGGCAGAATATGGCCAAAGGGAAGCCCCTTTGTGGTGCAGATCTAAAGTATCTTGCCCTATGGGACTGATCACAGTCAGATAAGTAAAGAACAAATGCATTTTAGATTTATAGCTTCATATGACTTCACATGAAGATCTCAGGAGGAAAGCCAAATCAATTTTAGAGATAAATTATCAGTATTACTAGAACAAACAAAACTGGCAAATTTTAGACTAATAATGACAAGATACAGGTATGCAGATATCTGTATCAGAGTTTTCATTTAGTTTGCTATAGCTCCTAGTACTTTGTAACACCATTTAAAAAGTGAGAGTCTCTTATTCAGGCTGTAGCTTTTAAAAAATAGCATTGTTCTTCAGATGAGAGATGGCTGTCTGCTAGATTAGAGTAGAAGAAGGCACTCTGACATACTGGTTGAAGTCAGATTTTGGCATTAGAGTTCCTTCGTCTGGCTCAAACCCCTTTTCCTGTCTATACGAGGCATCTGACTAGGAAGAATTATTAAATTTCTATGTGCTTGTTTCTTCATGGAGGCTAACGATAATTCACATACACACTTGTTAGAAGTGTTAAGCAAAAATAATAATACAAGAAAACTGCAAAAAGTTCCTACAACATAGAAAATGCATTAATCAGGAATAAGTCTAACTTACATTTCTTTCTCATGTAAACACAATTCAGTGTAGCCAGATGTCCTCAAAATCATTAGAAACTTAGTCTCCTGTTGCTCTATGTACTTGGCTTGCTGCATTCCTTGTTCTAAGCAGCAGGATGGAGAAGAGAATAAAAGACAAAAGGGAAAAGGGCAAGCTACTTAAGGTTTTGGGAAAGTTATTTTATAAACACATTTAAAACACAGCATTAACTAGTCTTAGTCATAAGACTGCACCTAACATCAAGAGAAAAGGAAGCCTTCAGGCCCATCCAAAAGCAGGAACAAATCCGTTCTCAAAGAACGGGAACATGTAACTGGCATTCTCTGTCACAATGCTCCATTAATGTGGCTTTTTTATTGTTTCCTAAATGGCTCCTAGATCAGTCTCCAGATCCGAAGTTCTTAACTTTGTGATTTCTTTTGTATATGTCTTTCTACTGGGATATGCCTTTGCAATATGCATGTTTATAAAATGTTTATTAAAAATTTTCCTCTTCTAATATTTTCATTGAGTAAATGCAAAATTTCTTTTTATATTCAGACTTACACTCATTACATTTGATATATTACTTTTTATTACATAGTTCTCTTTTCAACTTGTATATTAAACTGAATTATGTTTCAACTCCAGACTCATGCTGAGCTGCTCTCAGTTCCCACAGAATATGACCGTTGGGAGAAAGAATCTCAAGTGAAATAATCTAGCTAAAAAGAGGTTACTATGATGAGCCCTAGTCCAACTGATTGATGTTCTTCAGACTTCAGAACATATATGTACAGAAGAAAAACCACATCAACTCACAGGTATAAGATGGACACCTATGACTCAACAAAAAGGCCTCCAAAGAAATCCTAGAAGTTTGATCTTAGACATATCGAATCCAAAACTGTGAGAAAAATTTCTGCCAGCCAATGTGTGCTTTGTTATGGCAACTCTAGCCATGTAGTGATTAGTCTGCAAGCACAGGGGATGTCATCAAAGTCATAAGAAGAAACAGATGACATACTAGAGAGACAGCACTTAGATAAATATAAGTATAAATGTCTTTCTACCAAGAGGTGGGTATAGGAGTGCTAAAAGAATGATGCAGTAACCTTGAGAGTAGTACAGCTATTATTGCCTTTATACCTAACAGTAAGAATAAAGACTAGTAGAATCTTTAGACAAGGAATATACTGTCTTGAAGTAACTATGCAGTGCAGGAGACAAGGTAATAAATACCATGACCTTATTCTCTTTCTTCTCCTTCACCCCCGACCCCTAAATTTCCTCTGTCAGTATCTTGCCAGTGCTGGTCATTGTTATAAAGCAACTAGAAGCCAGAGTGCAAACATGTAGTCTATGGAGATAACCTTCCTACAAAGGAAGGTGACAACCAAAAAGATGACAGGCTGGAAATGAAGAACTGAGTTTCAGTTTTTTTGTATATTCTTCTTTTCCTTGTTCTGTATCCTCATGTAACCATAATAATACAAAAAAATATTCATTAAATATTAGGTGATTTAGTAATTTTCATGCTAAGTAATTTTCAAGTACTGTTCCGATTTCCTATTTTAGAATACCTTATTCTTACTATAGTTATAGCTCTTAATTCAATCCTTAAATATCTTGCCTTTTAGTACTACTGCTTCTCTCATGCACTATTTTCCACAACACACAAAACACAAACATACACACAAAAAGCAAATTAACCTACAAAATTATAGTTTTTTTTAAAGACCACAGTAACCATCTCGATTACATTTTCTTACTTTTATACTGCTTCATTAGATTTAAGATTACAATTTGTGGATATTTAAGGTTCTTACAAACTTTCTTTCCAAAAGTGGTACAATTTCCAGTCTACTTTCCATTTTGGACAGCTAAGTACTTTACCTTTTGAAATTTGCTATTAACTTTGAGAATTATATTTCTTTTCCAAAGATGACTACCAAATACAGGAAATACAGAGGGGTAAGCTTTCTAAAGAGAGGCTGACAATTACGTGTTGACTATACAACTAAATTCACTACAAAATATGCTGACTTGGGCCAGGGATTTAGCTCAGTGGTTCTGGCGCCTGTCTTGCAAGCCCAAGGCCCCAAGTTTATTCCTACTAAACACATACAACAGTGCCAGCTGTGATTACTCATGCCCACCAGCAATCAGTACCACATACCATAATGCTGGGCATGATGGCTCATGCCTTTAATCCCAGCATTCCAGAGGCAAAGGATGAAGATTGCTGTGAGTTCAAGGCTCACCTTGGCTACACAGTGAGCTCAGGGCCAGCCTGAACTACAAAGCAAGACTCTTTCTAAAAAAAAAAATAATAATAATAATCTTATTTTCACACCTGACTTAAGCTACATTTTAAAACTACTTATTTGCGCATTCTTCAGTTCTACCGCCTCTGTATCTAGTTCCTCAGAAGCATTTTAGTTTTTTGTTTATATTGAAACACAGTGCTTTAAAATTTCACTTGTGGGTCATTGGATCAGTGCTCACCTGTAAGAAAATGACATAGGAATTTACGCAATTTTATTTTCTATCTTTTGAAAATTAGAAAGAATTAAAAATAATATTCACTTTCAACATAGGTATGTTCAATCCTATGAAAATCATCATATAATTTTATGTATCTTTTTATTATTCATCTCAGAATTTCTTGTCTTTCACCAATCTTCAACACAAATTAGTGTTCATTCAGAGTTATTTCTTCTGGGTGAAGAATGATATCACATTTAATGAGAAGTCTATAATTATTGTGTCACATATTTGAAGCTACAAACAGGGTAATCCTATAAAGCAAATTCAAACTGTCTTTAACTTATTTCTTTCATAATGTGCAATTTTATAATGAAGTAAAGGTTACAGTGCCAAATAAGAGTAATGAGTTTATGGACTTTAGTAATCATCTTAGAAAATAAGTTTTATTTGTTTGTCTCATCTTTGTGAAACTAGTAACAAAAGTTCACCATCATTTTACTTCAGTGGATCTCGATATTCTCTGGTTAAGAATCCTTACTCTTTTTAAAAAGGAAAACAAAGGGCTGGGAATTTAGCTCAGTGGTTCAGGCACCTGTCTTGTAAGTGCAAGTTCCCAAGTTTGATCACCCACATATAATAATGCCAGGCATGGAGACTCACGCCCACAGCAATCAGTCCCACATACCACAGTGCGGGGCATGGTGGCTCACACTTGTAATCCCAGCACTCGGGAGGCAGAAGTAAAACGACTGCTGTGAGTTCTAGGCTCACCTGGGCTACATAGTGAACTAAGGGCCAGCCTGAACTACAAAGCAAGACCCTGTGTCAAAAAAAAAAAAAAAAAAGAAAATAAACGAAAAGATTTTATTCAACTCAGTTCTTTCACTACACATTCAGGGACATTTTATCCATAAAGCTCTGTGGAACTTATATGGTTCACTGAAAATGTTGGGGAAGTTGACTTTAAAATATAAAAAGCTGCTAAGAAAATCCATCTACCAAAAAATAAATAAATAAATAAATAATATCCAAATAGTTAGTAAGACATGTACAAAACTCAACATTATGTAGTTTGTAAACTCAATTCTTAGCTACATATATTACTTTCTAGAGTATATTGTAACATGTGTAGTATTATAAGGAGTTGAGGTCTTGAAAAGTAAGTTCTAGTTAGTGTACTTTCACATTATTCTACATTTATGAAGATCTTAAAAACAGGCTCTGAGCTATTTTTTCCAAGTATTAAATAAATTTCAAACAGTGCTCAGAAAACTATTTTAAATAGACAACTGTAAAATGTGTAGTTTTGTGTGCCTTGCCCTCAAAACAGAAAACTAAATAAAACTTTTGGGAAAAAAGTCTGTGCAAATCAATCCTCTCATTTAAAATAAATAGGCATAAAAATATATGTAACTGAATCTGAATTTTTTCCATTACTGGTTACAGTTATGTTGATAAAAGATAAAGTTACAAAACTTAGTATTGCTCTAAAGCTGACATAACCACTCAAAAGTAATTTAAGTGAAGGCTTTTTATAATTAAAATAAGAATAATGGTCCAATAGTAAATCAGGAAGTTGCTTTCCAGATTCTACATTAGACTGGGGGGCAGGTAGTTTAAGAAAACTTAGAAGTTAAATAATTTGTATTAAATAAAATGATTCTGATACATAATTAATCATTAAAGTATTTTTTGGATCAGACTGTATTACCAACTTTGTTGATTAAGCCTTAACTTTTGACAGTTCAAGTTCCTTAAATTCTTTTTTTTTTTTTTTAGGTTTTTTGAGACAGGGTCTCGCTTTGTGGTTCAGGCTGGCCCTGAGCTCAGCCTCAAACTCACATCACAATCCTCCTGCCTCTGCCTCCCGAGTGCTGGGATTACAGGCGTGAGCCACCACGCCCGGCACTGTGGCCTGTGGTACTGGTTGCTGCTGGGTGTGGGTCTCCACACCTAGTATTGTTATGTGGTTACCAGGAATCGAACTCGGGCCCTTGCGCTTGCGAGACAGGCACCGGAACCACTGAGCTAACTTCCCGGCCCCCAAGTTCCTTAAATTCTTAAGATGCTAACAGAAATATTAACTCAACTATTTCAAATTGTTTAAAAATTCTTAAGAATTACATAAACATTTAATATTTTTAATCAATTCATATTATCTATCTGTAAGATCCATGAAAATTAAAGTTTTTAAATTGAGATCACTGAAATTTTAATCTTTGACTTACAAACTTTATTTTCTTCTACTTCCAAAAGCCTCTGAGTCTTCAGTGTTAACTACTTTTCTTACTCTGATCAAAAATTTCCCAAACCCTCTTGAATGTTGTTGCAGGTTATAGCACTTCTCCCATGTTTTAAAATACTGAACTTCAAGAGAAAAATTCTCCATAACCACCTAGAACTCACATTTAAGCTTTCCAAAGCATTCATTTCTATATGTACTCAGAGTTGCAAATAGATTTCTTTCTTTGAGGAGCAAATGAAGAATGACCTACAGTACAGCAGTTACATATTTGAAAAGCTGCCAAGGATAATTATACTATATATAATTTATTTTCAGAAATATGAAGAAAAATCAAACTGGTAATACAGTAAACAATTATATTAATGATCGATTTCTGGGGATTGGAGACAAGCATAACTGCCATTTACTATATTGGTGGACTGACTACACTTTTTTTTTTTTTTTTTTTGGACAGGGTCTTGCTTTGTAGTTCATGCTGACCCTTATCTCAGCCTCAAACTTACAGCAATCCTCTTGTCTCTGCCTCCTGAGTGCTGAGATTACAGGCGTGAGCCACTGTATCCTGCACTGTGGTATGTGGTACTGATTGGTGGTGGGTGGGAGTCTCCATGCCAGTATATTGTATGTACTTACCACAGGTGGCAATTAAGCACTAAAAATGTAGTTAATATGACTGTAAAAATGACATTTACACTTTCATTTGCCAATAGATTTTAATAGCATTGTGTAGCTGGTGACTACCAACTTGGAGAATTAGAACATTTCTAACACCTAAGAAGTTTGGTTTTTCAATAAATCCAACCTCACTACCCCCATGATCATAGGAAAACAGTAACCATGGATTAGTTTTTCTTGTTCTTAGACTTCATATATGTGCATTCATCCTTTGCTGATCTTGCTCCCATTAGTATGAACTCAAGGTCTTTGCAATGAGCTACTCCTCAGCCCTTGAATTTTTTGAGCCATTGTCTCAGTAGATGCCCAGGCTGGGTTGGAATGTGTGATCCTTCTGCCTCAGCTTCTAAAGGTGCTGGGATTACTGGCATGCACCATCATATCCAAATCTGCCTGGATTCTCTTGATGAACATGTTTTTTCACATTTACACTTATTTTTTGTGTACAAATATTTTCCTTTTAATTACTCAATAGAATTCCATTGCATGAATTTTAATTACTCAATAGTATCCCACTGCATGAATGTATCACAGTTTATTTTATTTTTGCACCTTTCTACTGGTCAATATTTAGGTCATTTTCAGGCATGTGTTTTGACTGTTAATATTGTATTTGATGCTCTGAACTAATTTAAAGTTCTTGTCTATTATGAAAATATAACTTGCTTCGATCTTGAACAAAGTAATAGTTAAGCTGATTTAGTTATCTTTCTGTGCTGGGGTAAAAATTCAACTCCAAGAACACAATCAAAATTTATGGTAGTTTTCAAAACCAAAATACATTTTGGATGGGGGTGGGTCTGGTAGAGGTGCTCTACAGAATACTTGCAACTGTGCTGGGTATTGAAACATAGCTCCTACAGTTTGAATTATTTTTGCCTCTATCAGCTTCTTGTTGTTATCACATATCCACAGAATTTCAGATCCAGTGAAGGCAGTTAGTAAGCTAGTAGTCTAATTTTCAAGTGTTCTGTCCAAGTATTTAATGAATACGCATAGAAATAAGATCATTCATTTCTCATGGCAAATAAGATTCTGCGTGTTTCTCTCAATTGAAGAACACAGAATATTCCAATCAAATTAAAAAATTTAAAAATTAGGTTTCTACTTTATTAAAGGATTGACCACAACTTCAAGTCAGCTGTCACAGAACTAATTCATTTTCAAAACTGATACACAACTTTTTGGAAGCAAGATTATGGAATATTTGTATTTTAACTCTTCTTATGCACCATTTCATGCATCAATATTGAAATAGCTTAGTCCTTGAATACGCAGGAAGAAAATACTCTAGTACATACCACTGAAAAGAAAATTTACTCCTGAGAATGTGCTACAGTGATTTGTAGATTATAATCCATACACATATAATCAGGGCTTTGTATTGTTCTTTAAGTGGTTCAGATACAAATGTGTTAATCTATTTCTCTGCCAATAATTCTAATCTCAGAGCAAAAACAAGTTCAAATTTTCCTATTAAATTCATATGAAAATTAAGCATTTTAAAGATCAGAAGTATGCTGCCACATTATAGATACTCAGCAATAATTACTGTACTGGCAACTTATTCAATTTATCAAGAAACAAATGACATTTTTTTGGTAAGTGTCTTTCAGTCCAGTGTTTTGAACTGTATTAAGTACTAAAGCGGCCTAATACTGTTATGTCTTTTCTGTGAGTAGGAAATACATGTAAATATGTAAGAAGATACAGCTATCTAGCATTAATGGCTCAAAAGGAGATCCTACCAGAACTAAGCACAGGCAAACATTTTCTTGGTCTGTTTATAACTAATCATATTATAAAACAATAAATGTATACACAATACATTATTTTTGATTCTATACCTTAAACTGGTAACTTGGTCATTTGATGCGGTGTGATAATACTGAAATATTCATATTGTATTAACCTCACTATGATATCAGATCACTCCCTTAAAACGGGAAAATATTCTATATTCTAACTTTACAAAAATTCCATTCTTAACTCATGAAAAAAAAATACTATGAAACAAAAACACATTTAACCTGTTTAAAATCTGTCACAATACCCTCCTACAAAGGTCATACTTTTCGAAGGGACAGTCCCTCAAATTACCTATTGATACTCAAGCTTCATTTTGTGGTTTTCTTGACAGCAAATTAAAAGCAGTAAATTAAAAGGGAGGAGAGGATAAAACAACTATGTTCAATGACAGCAATAAGAAGCAACAGCTGACAGTGGGGAGATAGGGAAACTAAAACAGACAAAAGAACCAAAGCTATCTACTCAGAACCATATAGTGTGAGCAAGCCGCCCTAACATCACTGTAGAAACAGAGAACTTTATCGGTAAATGTAAAGTGAATATGCTAAATTTGAAATTTAACTGCTATAGGCCATCACTCTGTCATGTGTCTATTTGTCTAAGTGGATCATGAGACCTAACTTTAGCATTGTGCACTGTTACACTGTAACTCACTGTTGTTTTAAGACTATACTCACACTAAAGGTAATATTACTTCCTTAAACCGTTTCAGTAGTTGGTTTTAAAATGGATTTACCTCATATTTTACGACACTGGTAATACATAACTATTGACTTTTAGAACTTTGCTTGTTTTTCCTCGAATGAAAATATTACCTATCTAACAGTATTATAGTCAGGATTAAAAAGATAATGCATAGATAAAACAGCATCAAGTCTGGGGCACGAGAAAAAGCTCTGCATTTTAGCTCTGGTGAACTCATGCCGGTCGAAATCCCTTATTTACAGATGCAAAAATTAAGCCTCGAGAGAAATGACTTCCTAAGGCTCTACTTCTAACACGTTATTGTCTTAGATAAGCTGCTTAGCTGCAAATGTTGGAGATTTGGGATATTGGCAGGACCCAGCAGCACGTGCCTGCTGGACTCCAGTGTGTAAAGAAAAGGACAAAAATGTTTGAACCATGAAATGCTAGAGTCTGAGTTATCAAATGGATGCTCAAAAAGACGCCAGGTTGTGTATTAAAAACACTCTTTATAGACCATTTCCGTCTCTGTGTGGTAGAACAGTAAAACTCAGCTATGGTGGTTGTCAAGGTACGAGAGGCCAGTTAACAGGTTGTCAGATTTAGCTCAGATCTCACTTCGGTCAACTTTAAAATGGATGAACACTTTACTTAAGGGCCGTAAAAAACGGGGAAGTACTAGCTAACAGGATGGTATCCCAGGCATGTGTAAGTTATCCCACCTTTACACGCTTTTCGTTGAGGGGGACCGCCATGGGTTTTGTCATCTTCCTAGCAAGAGCAAATTCTTGTCCCTTATTAGCACTTACTCCCAGCCTGTAGGGTAGGGAGTGACGACCTCGCCTCTTCGCTCTCGAGTGAGGGCCAGCTCGCCCGGACTTTCACCTCTGCGCCACGCCGCGGCGGGACCGTGGGAGGCCGGCAGGCTGCCCACGCGCGCGCTGGGTTCGCCTTCTCTAAGATGGCGGCGGAGCCAGCTCTCACGCCTGGCCGACTGAGCTCGCCGGAGTCGTGGTTTCGGAAGGTGGGAGTACGCTAAGGATGAATAGAAAGGCTGGCAGCTTTGAAGCTCCAAACCAGCGAAGGCCCCAAATACTGTAGGAGAGAGCTGAGCCACGAGACCAAGAACGAGCGACCAGAACACGACCGTCGCTGCATTAGACACGAAAGAGAAGCCGCACATCCGGGCTTTCCGCCAGGCCCTCCCCGGAAGTGACGTTTCTTGCGGGGTGGGACAAGAACTGTTCTTCAAAGTGGATTCTTGCCCCGCCATAACTCATCTCTTTACAAAGTCCCTGGAATCGTGCTCACTGCCCCTTCCCCTGGCTTAGTCATTACCCTCTCATGCCTCGGGGCCTTCTCAGCGCAGAGCTGGCTGCTGGGACAGGCAACCCTCATTCACTGAAAATATCCCTCGCACCATCACCGTAAATTCTCCTCAGCTTCCGCAGCGTGCCCACTCGTTCCTCTGAGAGTTCTCTTAGTGACCTCAGCCTTCGCAGAACCTAAGCTCACCTCTTCAGAGCCCTACGTCGGAATCCCGTCCCGCCTGGGTTCCGAGGCTGTCAGTCACGGCGTGGAGCCCGCCTCTTCCGGCGGCTCGGCGGGACCGCCTCCTCCCCTCTTCCCTCCCCCACCCCTCCCCGTGCGAGTGTCTCCCTCTCCCTCTCGTCCCTCTCTCCCTCTCTCTCTCTTTTGTGAGTTATAGCAACCGTTGCCTTGTGAATCAAGCGCCATAGTCACCGTAGTCCTGGCGACTGTTACCCATCAACAACAACTACTCCTCTCCTCCTCCTCCTCCTCTTCCTCCTCCTCCTCCTCCCCACCACCACCATCTCCATCACCCACCAACAACACCACAATAATCCACAGCCAAGGTGAATATTCTTCGGTCTCTACATGTGTGTGGGAGCGTGTGGATGCGTGTGAACGCGTGTGTCCGTGTGTGTGTGTGTCCGTGTGTGCCAGCGGAGCGCGGCTGTGCGGGGTCTCCCTCCTGACACCGGGCTGCCGCGGCGGCGGGGCTCGGTCCCGCTTGTTTACAATGGACCCCGCGCCGCGGCCGGGGGTGTGGGCGCCGCGCCGCCAGCCCGCCTGCCCGCCGCCGGCTCCGGCCGCGCTTCAGGGATGGAGCGGGAGCGCGGGGGCCGCGAGCCGAGCCGGGCGGGCGCGGGAGCCGCAGTTCCCCGGCGCGGATGCTGGAGCTCGCCCGCAGGTCTGGTCTGAGCGGAGGGTCAGGTGAAGAGACGAGAGGGCTTTTCTTTCTTTAATTTTGCTCTTTTTCAAGAGCTGCTTGTTTCCTGCTTCTTTCCAAACAGGAATGGACCACAGCGTGGGGTGGGGGCGAAGAGGTGCTGTTTTGTTGTTGTTCACTTGTGGGGCCTTGCTAAGGGTTTTGTTATTTTTTTCCCTCCTACATCGGTGAACTTTTCCCACTACCGCTTTCCTTCATTTTCACCCCTCTTTGCCTGGTGCTGAATGGGTTGCTTTTCTTTGACCACCATCAGCTGCACGGTTTGCTATTCTTTTTTCTTTTAAAACTGTATTTTCTTTGTGCTGCAAAGAGTCTTTAATATCCATTCAGCACTCTTCTCCCCTTCATCCCCCCTACACACACACACACACACACACACACACACACACACACACACACGAGTGAAACGGGGGGCCTCTGCGCTGGGCTCTCTGTTGCACTGGGAAAACATTTTTTTTTTTTCCTAAAGTCAGTCCCTCTGCCTCTCTCCCCTCTTTGGTGTGTGTGCGCTTGTGATTTAAAGCGGATGCAGCGGATCTGCGATACTTGGGTTAGTAGTTATTGACAGTGCTTTCTCCTTCTTGTGGAGATGGGAGGGGTCGGAGTGAGGTTCCTTTTCACTTTGATGAACCTCCCTCCCACAGTAGAGTATTAACCATTTTCATTGTGATTATGAGACTCTGATGAACAGAGAAAGGACACAAGGAAGCTTTGTGAGAACTCAGTTCAGTGTTATTTGTGACAGTTTATGGTACTTCAAGAGTTTTTTTTTTCCCCTCTGTTCTTTTCCCTTTGAGAGTTGAAATTGAAGTCAAGTTGTTCATAAAGAATGCATGAAGCTTCTCAACTTGAAACGTGTGTATATTTCACTTTCTTTGTGGTTAAGATCTAGACGTGTGTACTTAACATACTTTCTGTTTACTTTTTGATTTTCTTTGGACAGTGGCTTCAACCTGCTTAGAAGAGAGCTTCCTCTTTATCTTTCTGTTAATATTTTTCTGTGTAGTTTTGAATGCCTGTTAGTCCTTCAGTAGTAGAGTTCTTGAATAGAGCTAACCTAGTTTTACAGATCCTTCAATTTTGTATATTTTCAGCCTAATTTAATGGATTATCTGCAGAATTTTGACAATGAAGTTGTGCTAAAAAGATACAGTGTACCATTGTAGTCGCACATATTGAAATTTCCATGTTAGATTTTACAAATATCTTAAAGTCTTTTTTCTCACAATAAATGATATTGATAAATGATAATATTGATTTAACTGACAAAATAGCCTGTGAAAAATGTGACAGTATTAATTATTCTTGAGATGGTCAACGAGCAGGTTGGGTAATTATAATGCTATGAAGGCTAATATTTTGTAAAATAAAAGTTGGGGGTTAACATTTTCTTGTGATTGCTGTGCTGAAAACACTCAAGTTTATTTATAATTACACCTCCGCAACCTGTGCCCCGTGAAAATCTCTTAATACTAACTTGTATATTTTTTTCCCCTGTTCAGATGAGTGTCAAATGTTCAAACACTTTAGGATGGTGAAGCTCCAGGGTCCTATAAACTCTGTGGAGCTAATAGAAGTTTTGCTGTCTTTTGGACAGTTTTTGATCTTATACCACTGAACTTTTCAGTCTAATAGGTTTTATATGCTCTAACTTTATACATGATTTAGCATGTTTATTTGCAGTGCCCAAGAACTTTTTGAGGCATATCACTCTGCCTAACTACATACCAATTGACCTCAGATTTTCTAAAATTTACCTTATTGTTCAAAAGTTGATTTGAGAGCAGAACTTTACTCATTCTTAAAAGTGTGTATGTGGTGTAAAAATTGTTAGAGATAATTTTGGCTCAAGTATTTTGAAATTATTGATAAGGATTGACTAATAACCAGAAATGCTAACAAATGATAATTAAAATTAAATATAAGGATAAATACTTAGCAGTTAGTTCATTCTTTCTGTAATATTTTTCCTAGGAAAGCCTATTCTAAATTGGTATTTGTCTTCAGTTTTAGACTAATAGAAATCAGAGAAAATGATACTTTGAAACTAAAACTATTCAATATAAACTTGTTTTGAGTAGCTGAATGTCTGTGATTTGATATGTGCTATAATGCCTGCATCAGATGTTTTTGTTGTTTTGTCTATGAATTATATTAAACAGTATAGGGTACAGACATAGGGTGTGTGATATAGTCTAGGGTATATTATACATTTACACCTATAGAATAAACTAATATATTCTTTGAAATTTTGTAATCATTTCCCAATGTTTTCATTATATAGAAGTAATTACGCCTAATTTCTAAAATACTATTTTATTCTTCCAATATTCTAGTAGTATTGTGTTCTGCGTAGGTATTTACATTAAAAAGCTTTATAGTTTATTAGCTTAATATACTCTGACCTTAAACAATTCTTTTTTACTTTGAACAGATTTGTTAAGATAAATTATTTACTATTAAAATACCAACTACAATAACTGAATCTTAGGATAGATTCCTCGTATTGTTTGATAATATGTTGCTTTAGTGTAACATTTTTATTATTGAGTAAGTTGGTGTTGTGTGTGCATTCTTCTCAGCTTCCAATTTAAGTCGGTAGTCATTTTGCTTTTCAAAATGTAAAGTGTGTGTATGTATGTATTTTCAAGTTGAATATAGTATCAAATGTGTAAAAAGAATTACATTTCTTCTGATAGTCCAATAGTAATGTTATTTTCTTCTTCATATCATTAGTGAGAATATTTTATAAGAAATGAAAATGCCAAACAAGTAAACTTTTTAA
The DNA here is from genome assembly GCA_004026965.1 of Petromus typicus. Classification (NCBI taxonomy): domain Eukaryota; kingdom Metazoa; phylum Chordata; class Mammalia; order Rodentia; family Petromuridae; genus Petromus; species Petromus typicus. The sequence continues at coordinate 23,106 of PVIR01006885.1, forward strand.
TTATCAAGAATCTGCTGTTCATTTTGTTTTTATGCTGAGCGCTGGCTAAATATTCATTATTTGCTCTCAGTTACTTTCAAAATGATTTTCCGGACTAAATCACTTGCCTTTACTAACTCTTGAGTATGTCCCCGGAGCCACTGCAAAATGGGTTTTTAACTCTGTTCACAGGTGCATAGTGTTCCCATATTTTGGAAATGCTAGATGAAGTGGATTTGTCTAAATCTAGCTTGTTAGAGACAGATGGCCGCTTTAAACAGGTGTCACTTTCATTTTTACTGCTTTGTGTTGGGACTTCCAGTGGTTCAACAAAAGGGCTGTCTAAAGCAGGTGGCATCCTTTGCTTTTGTCCTTAGTAAGATCTTCTAGTAAGAGTTAATTATTTTCCTAGGAAAAGATTTATTTAAAATAAAAGTTTTGAACAATCAATCTTTGAACCACTCCGCCTTTGTCATTTAACCAACATAGCTTTTATTTCTGAATATCATTGTACTTTGAAACTGTAGAACTTGCAGATGCTTTCACAAAACATTTAATTCTTACAAAAATATGATAAATTCTTTCTAAATTCAGATAAAGTGTATACTAGCAGATTACTCACTCCAGAATCAAATTTATCGAAGCAGAAAGTCAAGGCAGATTTGAATAAAGTGAAATTTGGCTACATGAGAAACTCTTCCATCCTTTAAAAAGAATTTCTTTTAACAGCATTATTTTAACCTGACTGATATATGATTTTATTTTTTATTGGTTCAATATTTTAGAATTATTTCCCTGACCTACTTCAGTTGCCACTGTAAAATTTATAGGGATCTTTTAAAATGAAAATTATTTTTAAGCATTGTGTTTAAAAATATGCACTGGTGTAAATAAAAGGGTATAAACCTATTGATTTCTAGTATTTATTTTTACTCCATGCCTCTTTGTGGGGATTTTATACATTTTATAGCAGATGCACCAGAGGGTGCTGTGCTGTCTTCATGAAATTGTTATCACTAAAAGTGTGAACTGATTGTAAGTGTTATTTAAAATCAAAATTTAATTATGTATATATTCAGTCATAAAATAATCTTTTTTCTATGGAGTTTAGCTTTTAATATATTGTCTTAATTGGCAGTTTTATATCAGAGCCTTTCCCTGCACTGAGATAATGTATTAGCACGATACAGAACGATACCAAGATTGATATCTTTGACATAGTCTATCAGTGCTCTCTAGGTGAATACATGGATCATCTTACGCAGATATTTTAATCTCTATTGAAAAATAAAGTTAACTTAAAATTATACCTTTAACAATATGTGATTTTATTCTTGAATATGATATTATTGATGTCTACTACTATTATATTTTATGTAACTATATAGCATAATTTTATATAACTTTATATAGCATAATTAGTGATACTCTCGTGGTACAATCTAAAAAATACCCCTACATCTTGAAAAGCATAAATGTTTATAGTAGTTATCAGCCTGATTAATCAGCAAATAAGATTTTTTTTCTAGATGATTTAGTTCCTAGTACCTGCTGTTTGAGTAGTCTGGTTTGGATTTTAAGTTTGGTTTATTAAAACAGTTGTAGAGTCTGTGCTTTACTCTGTACCATGTACTTCTAAACTGAGAGTGGCTATCTAAATCTGAATATTGCTCAGCAAGAGATTTTCTCAAGCTGTTGATTCCAGTTGTTGAGCCTGGTTGCTACATGTTTGGCTCTTTTCATAACAGTATGTCCTCTAAAAGATGCTGAAACAGTGATGTCTTCCTCAAGCCTAGAAAGGTGTAGTTGCATCCTATAAACTTAACTCTTGGTAATGGATATAACTGTACCATTATACCATATTTAACTGCAATCATCCAATTTCAATATTTTTATTTAACAGTGTAAGGCATAATAACTCATGTGTCGGAATGCCTCAAAGAATCTGAAACATCAGTAGAGACAATATTTTAAAATACTGATTTTACTAAAGTAAGTTAGGCATTTTTCTTTAAAAATGAAATAATTCTATAGTTTATTACTAATGGCTGAAGTATATTATGTTGCAAGTTGTATTGATTAAAATTTGAAGTTTATATTTCATATAAATTGCAGGATGTACTTAATGAAATGAATCAGTTGAAAAACTGAATTGTATTTAGGGTATCAATAAATAAATGGAATAACTGTATTACAGGCTAAGAATACAGGCTTGGATGTCAGATTTCAGATAACTTTTTTAGGAGCATGAACCTTGAGGAAATTGTTTGCTTTCACTTACCCTTAGTTTTCTCATTTGAAAAAGAGTTAGTACTGCAGTATCTCCTTGGTGAGGTTTTATAATAATTTAAAAAATATATTTATGTAATGTGCTTGGCCAGTGTTTATTTTAGAATATATGCTTAGTACCTGTTGACTGTAAGAATAACAGTAAACTGTTGAAAGACTGGGAAAATACTTCTAATCTTTTTACTACCTAAGAATTTTTTTTTTCTCCTTTTCCCATTCTTCTCCCTTCCCTACAACCTTTTACTCACCCTTACCCCTTATTTCTCTTTTCCTTTTGACTCAAGATTTTTTGTTTTGTTTTGTTTTTGAAACAAGGTGTTGGTTTGTAGTAGACAAGGTCTCACTTTGTAGGCTAGCTCCAGGTTCACTATGTAGCCCAGACTAGCCTTGAACTCAGCAATCCTCCTGCCTCTGCCTCCCAAGTGCTGGGATTACAGACATGAAACACTACGACCAGAACTGTGGTACTGATTGATGGGATTACAGACGTGTGGTACTGATTGCTGGGATCACAGACATGAGCCACCATGTCCAGCATTGTGGTATGTAGTTACTGGGGATCAGACTCAGGACCTTGTGCTTCACAGCCATGAAGCTGTCAGTCACAAAGTAGGATTACCACTTGATAGCCATTCTTGTTACTTCTCTGAATTAAAAGAATGCCAGTCCATATTTATATTTAGCTTTAGACTGCACCTTTTTCATAATGGGCTCTTTTTACTATGTTTGTACAATTTTCTTTGTCTAGAAAGTTCAGATTAAGAACTAATGATCTAATATTTCATTATGTCTTACACTTACCATTCTCCATGATACTATTCTCTTTGTAGTTTCTTCCGATGTTCTACATGAGTTCACTGAAACATTTTGAATTCTCTTCACAAACAGCATGAGGAAAAATACCGTAGTTTTTACAAAGAGTAATTCAAGGAATTATACTACAATTTTGTAATATATTGCTTACTATTATTTACTAAGGATAGAAAAATGTGTGGGGTCACCACTTTTATACCTGTAGCAATAAGGAATTTGGAACACTTTTTAATTCTCTATCTTGAGTTGTAGAATAATCTTGAAACATGATCCATTGTGTAACATGTAATATGAAATTACAGTGAAAAAATATCATCTTTGGCTTCCTTTCTTTGGTGTTTAAAATAACATTTTTCAAGTTGGCCATTATGTTTAAAGTTGCTATATGGTAATTTGCTGGATTTTTTTGAGCAATTTGATTAGGGATGAAATGTTTTTTCTCAGTTTAGAATGATTTTAATAGCTCCAAACTTTCTCAAACTGGAAATATGATTATATACACCAAGTGACAAACATATTTGATTCTGTGTCATCTTTTCTCCTCAAGCACTGTGTATTATTGAGGCTTTTTGCCTGTCCCACTCATTTTTTGTGTGTTCTGATCCTTTTCTACTAATAGGAGATGTAGTTGTGTTCAAGTGTTGAAATATATGATCTTCTTTCTATTATTATTATAGATTATTAATCCCTGCATATAAATCAGACTGACCCAGCTCAGCTATCTCCTTTGCTTCCTTTTGCCGATGAATTTGATACATATTCAAAGGAACTATTAGAAAAAGACTAAGAAATGTGGCTTACATGGAAGGATTATATCATTTCTGATCATTTCTTATTTTCTTAAATTCCAGTCGGAATGCCCTGTTGAACAAATACATGTCTTGTGTAACTAATGAAGTTACCTGGGTGGAGGTTTGATTCGTAGGTCTCTTAGTCCCCGAAATACACAGGCTTGTTGGTAAGTAAGTACTTCAGGATTAATCTTGAGAACAAAAGTGTATATGCCTGGCTATTGCTGACTCTTAACTTCTGGATTCTTCTAACTTTTATTGGAAGTAGTGATACCTTTTGTATACATTTTGATGTTGTTTGTCTTTGTTTTATAGTGTCTGGCCAAGAATTCTCAGAGGTTCTTGGTGTTTACTGGTTATGCGAAAAAGGACATAGGATAATTGGAACTAAGCCAGGAACAATAAAAGTGAAGCAATTGGCCTGAAAAAAGGGACTGGGAATAGATACTGAGAAATGACAGAAGAAAGGAGAAAGACTGAGATGAAAAATAAGGAGCTTTAAAAGTGCCAGTAAAAGGAGAAAACAAAGGTCCTCAGTTTGCTACTAACCAAAAATACTAATACTAAAACTTTTGTAGGTCTCAGCTTCTCCATCTGTAAAATGAAACTGTTGAGAGAGTGTGATCTTAAAAGCTATTGCAACACGGATAGTCTGAGTCTATGGCACTGAGAAAAGGAAAGTACGCCAATAACATGGAGCCAGCGATTGGTATTTGCTATGGATTCAAAGGCTACCATGTTGCTTGCCTTTTGTGTTTCTTCTGATAAGAACAACAAAGAAAACCCAAAGTCCAGTGCTCACTCAGGGGCCGTACTGATGGCACAGCTTTAGAAAGTTCCATCATTTAAGTGGCTTCTGTTAGAGGTAGTTGCCAAATGCCCCAATTTCTTCACCCACATAGGAATTAGCTGAGCCTTACAGTTTGAGCTTCTGCTGGAGCCGGTTTCTCTGTGTACATGTGCCAGATAAGTATCTAACACTTGAGGCTTGTGCTTGCTGCTCACCAGTGAGATACTTAAAAGAGAAGAGCATTTCCTATGTGGATAGGCAGAGTGTATGTTGGGGGGGGGTTAGAAATAATTTTTTTAAAAATTAGGTTTAGGATTATTGTTTTCATTTTTTAAATATTTCTTCCCTAGCCTTAGCTTTTTTCTTTCCTTCATACTGTCCAACTGGTTTTTGAAAAGAACTAAAGTCTTGTTAAGGTCTGGGGAGGTTCAGAGGGCCTGTAACTACTTTGTGAACTTGATTTTGAAGCATTGCCATCATTCATACTAGTATTCTCTTATATTTCTCTGTTGGTAATAATTATTGCCTGCCTTTCTTTTTTTCTGAATGTCTTTTACTAATATAGCCAGTCTTCTAATTCAGGTTTTTAGCCAAAAACTCGTTAACATTTTTTGCTTAAAAATCTGCATGTTCATAAATTCTACTTTAATGGTAATTTGATAAGTAGACTTTTCAGGATTTCCCAAAAGGAAACACTAAGCGAATACGCATTTTGCTTAAGTTTAGGAAATACTGTGTGTTCTTCTGTATCTCTTTTATCAGCCTAATAGAGGTAGTGTATAACAGTTAAAGATATTGTAATTATTTCTTTAAATTATCTTTTAATATTTTTGTTGATTATTGTAAAATAAAGTTTTTGTACTATATTCCAATTTGTATGTTTAATAGCAGTTGATGTATTATAGTATAGCTACCATTCTTAATCTTTATTTTTAATCAGTATAGTTTATCATAATGTGCAGAAACAATTTTAGGGACTCAGATTGTCAGTTTAAGTTTCTTTGCTCCGCAGTTTAGTTGTGAAGGAATAAAGGAGGTTGCTAGAGAGGAGCATGAAGAAGCAGACATATTTAGAAATCATATTGTTTCTATTGTTAGATATCAGAGCCTTTCATATTCTCCCTAGTTCATTTTCCTGGACTGTGCAGTTTGGGTGAGTGTGGGAACTGGGGAGGCAGGAGACAGAAGTGACACAGGTACCCGCCATTTTTTCCTGATATTTCTTCTTTTCTGCTGTAGTATTGTACACAGCACATGTACTTTTGTGAAGATAGACATTTTACTTTAATAAAATGTTTATTACATGTGAATTTTTTTTTTGTACTTAAGAGTGGTTATACCTGTGCTTAATGGTTCATTTGCTCCTAAAGAATGAATATCTATATATGTGTATTGATTACTACATTAGTAGATACAAAGTAATATCCTCTTTTAAGGGTCTTGTATTGTGATGCCATACACAGTTTTAGGAAGAGAGAAAATAATGAGAAAACTTGTTTCATAAATTAATATCTTTTAAATCTACCCCTTTATGTTTTGTTTTGGATAGATAATTTTGTGAATATTTTTTGGCACAAAATGTAGGTTTTCCTCTGCTATTATTTATGCTGGTATTTTTAAGAACCACAGAGTGTAATCTGTAACATTAAGCTTTTATTGATTAGCATCTCTTAATATTTGCTGTTAATCTTAGAGATGAATTTTGATGAACTATCAGTCTAACAGTAATTAAAAACCTATTATTACTAGTATACTTATTATAGTAGTAATCTGGAAATCACCTTTATTACCTTAAATATACAACATGTATTTTACTGTATCATGATGAAAAGCCAACATGAAAAATTAACACACAGAAATGAAATAAACTTAGATTATTTCTTTTACAACATTATTATATTGCATGATTCTCATTTTAAAATGCTTTGTTTAAAAATTCACTTTGTATTTTTATGATGTTCTTACTAAAAGTGGAATTTAGCTTGGATACTATGTTTTGTATATGTTTGTGTATGTGCACCTTTAGAAAGTTATTTTAATGTACATTTTGCTGGGTGCCAAAGAAGTTTTGTCATTACTGTTTTCTGCTCACTGATTTTTGCATTGCATATATATTAGAATAAGGAACATTTGTATTGCCTCCCTAGTGCTATTTTTGTGAGACAATGAAAATTCTGGGAAATGTTTAATTTTGTATGAACTGAGTATGATCTTGGAAACAATGCCTCACACTATGTGATTTTTAGAGGCCATTTTTAGTTAATAAAGACCATGGATACTGAAGTCAAATTAAATTATAGTTAAAGACTTAATTGTTATAGTTACAATAAGTTAAAATGTTGTGCTTCAGGGATCAACATTTGATCTATTTATTTATTTTTAGAAGCCTGCTGATTTTTGAAATTTAAAACCTTTAAATAGTATTGAATGAGTAGAGCTGTATAATACATGTGTATTTGCATTTCAGCAAAAGTTTGAGAGCCATATGGCTTGGAAGTGAGGTGGATCTTTTGAAGTGTTTAAACTTGGAAAGAAATGTATTTTAATATTCTGAGTAGGTTATTTTCTTGGACATTTTTGGAGATTGATAATAGTACAATTGAGATGAAGATTGAATAATACACTTAATTCTTTCCCTGGAAACATTTTGAAGGAATGACTTCTTGCATGTTATAACCTTTTCTGTATTTTTACTCATTTCCCTTGCTATTTGGAATTTCCTAAAAATATACTACATGTGAACCTTGGAACTTCAGTTTATGTCTTGGTTATAAACTTTAGAAAGAATGCCAATAGATGGCACCCGTTGCCCAGTACAACACCTTAAACTGAATCAATGGCTTGACTATGAGATTAAAGGAGACCAGAGTCATGTAATTGGAAACATAAGTATATGAATATTGGCTAGTACAATGTAAAGAAAAGGAAGAGTCATTTCAGGGCTATAAATGAATCCCAGTTTGCATATTCAGCACACCTAATAATACTTTTGCTGTTGCTATTACTGATCCAGTATTTGATTTGAAAACATTCTAGTGAAGACGTAAGGAATAATTGGATGTATCAGTCCATGAGCTTTTCCTTTTTTTTTTTTTTCTTCTTCAGTACCAGGGATTGAACTCGGAACGTTGTGCATGCCAGGCAAGTTTTAGTTTTCTATGACTGTCTTTTACATTTAGTTTCAAATGAATAATTAGAGGATTTATATCATTGTGTGTTTAATGTCAATACTATTTTGGTTAATTTAGGAATACTGAAATGGCTTAGTTACCTTTTTTTTTTTCCCCTAAAGTACTGAGGATTAAACCCTGGACCTTTCCTCTAAGATGTATCTCCAACGCTTTTTCTGAAATTTTTGAGACAAGGTAAAGAGAAATGAGGTATTAATTACAACACTGCATTTCTCAAGCCATGTGGTCATATTTTTAAAGATTTGAGATTGTAGAAGACTACAAAAATGATATTTGAGACTATGTAAAGAGCAAAAATAAGGATAATGACACTAAAAAATGGAACTAGATGAAATTAGAAAAATCTAAACTTTATGGGCTGGGGATTTAGCTCTGTGGTTCCAGCATCTGCTTGCAAACGCAAAGTTCGATCCCTGGTAACCACATACCACAATTTGGGATGTGATGACTCATGCTCATCAGCTAACAATACCGCACACCACAATGTCAGGCGTGGTAGCTCATGCCTGTAATCTCAGCACTCGGGAGGAAGAGGCCGGAGGATTGCTATGAGTTCCAGTCTTGCCTGGGAATCATAGTAAGCTCAGGGCCAGCCTGAACTACAAAAGCAAGACCTTGTCTTTAAAAAAAAAAAAAAAAAATCTAGAATTTTAAAATAAGGAGAAATTGATTAGTGTGAATGGTAATTTCTTGACCAGTATTTTCTTTTTAAATTTTCCATTTATTTTAACTAAAGGAAACAGCTCAGGGAAAGATTACACTTAATTCTTTATGGCATGATATTTCATTTTTTTTGAGAAAATATTTACAATTCACTCTGGAGTCTTTGACTTTTGTTGTCTGAACTTATTTCCAGATGGTGTTTCTATAAAAGTGTAAATTGGAATGTTACATCAGGATCTTATAATTATCACAAAATAAACCAATACAAAGTAGACAAAACTAATATATTCATTTTGGGTGTCTGATTTTGTTTATTTGATATATGAAGCAGTCTGCATTTAGGAAGCCAATGGATAGTGGAATCTTAGGTTAAGAACAAACTCAATGTAGACTTGAAACAGTGCATACATTATGTTATAGAAAACATTTAAAGGTGATTGATTTTGATATTGTATCCTTTCCGTACTGTATTAAACTAGAAAATTCCTTATTGCTTCCTAGTTGTGTCTTTTGCTCAATAATCAAGGCTCCTCTAATTTATCTGACTTATAAAAGAATATGGGCAAGGATAGAAGCCTATGTCTATGGGACATAGTAGAAAAGAAAGAACTTTTGAATATAATTCACAGGTCAAATGGAGTTACTCTTTTTATTTGTCATTCTTTTGTTTGTGGGTAAACTTGGGCAAATAGTTAACAGCTGTTGTAAATTGACCTTGATAATAAACTTTCTTCTGGAATATTCTCTTTAGTTAGCTATTCAGTTAGTGAAACATATTCTGAGTTTATAATAGAACATAAAGGAATTATCAGGTACTAATGAGCTAATAATTTGCAGTTTAATATTACTGGATTTAGTATCTTCAAGGAATGAGGAATTTCCCTTAGATCTTTATTTGACTGAGGCCAGATAGTAAGACAAACTTATTTTCTCATAACAAAAGACCCTGTCCATTATTCATGTTGGCAACTATTCTCTGATGAGCTAATATCTATAACAAATAATTATTAATAACCTTAAATAAAAAACACAAAATGGGATCCTAAATCTTTTTGTTGAAGAGCTACTATTTCTTTATTTTAACCTAATTAAGACATAAAAAATAAATATGTTACATTAAATAAGACCCATATTTTTCATTTGTATAACTTAAATTGCTGAACTCTGTGATCCTAGGGGGTTATTGGAAATGTATATGACTCAACAAAATATTTTGTAGCAGTATTTTTAAATATTTCTAAGGCAAGGTAACCACCCAGACTGAATAATAAATAACAGAAAATAACCAAAGGTATGCTGTAATTAAATGATTTATCCCAAAGTTATTTTTTTCTCTAAGAGTTACTTTTTAACTTTTTTTTTTTTGCCATTAGAAAATGACTGTGTTGTGCTTCTGCCTGTTAGATTTCATGCTTTCCAAAAATACATACAAGAGATAACCTATGAGGAAAACACCAATATAAAGTTTAATTGTACCATACAGAGTTTGAAAAAAGTGCAGATAAAACCCTGCAAAACAAAAGATCATAGAATATATATTTAATTTCAATAATGTTTATAGAAGATTTTGTTGTGGGTTTAATGCTTTATCAATCTACCCATTATTTGTATTAACTTTTTCTGTTCTTTTTAACATTCTTAAAACCAAAATCTTATTTGGATTTTTTAATTCCATGTTCCATATAATATTTTCTGTACTTTTGATACTTCTATGGTTAAATTCAAAATACGATTTTTTTCATTTTACATCTCATTCATGACAAGCACAGACAGTTTTATTCTAGTGTTTAAAAATTGTTTATTTTAAAAATATGACTATCACTGCATTTATGTCATGTGATATAATGAAGAAGATAGCTATTTTCAATGGAAGAATAATATTGATCTACTTATTTTACTCTCGCAAACAAACTCTCCCAAAACAAATAGCTTAGTGCTCTATTTGGACACCATTATCTCTTCATGTACATAGGAGAGCTTTATCCACGTATTGACCTGTATTTTATTTTATTTTTTTAGTTTAAATCTTTATTAGTACATTATATATACACACCACGAACACACCCAGCATTGAGAATTTGTACCAGTATATGACATGACTTAATTCTCATTTTTTCCCATTCCCCTACCCAACCTAAACACCCCCTCATATACATAAGCTTTGTTTTCCTTTTGACCTATATTTTAGAACATGACCCTGTTTGTATAGCATCTTAACTTTTGAGTCTGGAATTTCCAACCCCATATTTTGAGTGTCTTTCTTCCTTAAGGGCTCAACTTCAGCCTGTCTTCCTATCTCTGCCTTAACTATTCCACTGCCATTTTCCTTTGCTCCTTAGCCATGTCTGGCTCAACCCAGCCAACCCAAAAAGGCAGCCAGAGGGTGGCAGTAAAGATTAGAGATGAACAACAGGTCTATCCCTAGAGTGAGGAGTACTTTCAAAAGGCGTAGATATTCTTGTCTTATATCTAGTGCAAAACTTTCCTTAAAGGCAGACGATGCAAATGTACTGCCTTTACTATCCACAATACTTATTATCTTATCTATAATTTTATTCTCTAAGTTTTTCTAGAGAAAGTCGATTAAAGTTTTATAATTCTGTATTCAAATTTTGAATAAATATTTTAAAATGATTTCCAAGTAACTTTGGTACATATATCATTTAATTGTTCTGTTTTAAACTGATTCAGAAATAAAATTTTTAAAAACTTTCCAAAACCATAAATAAGCTTTATACTAAGGGCAATAATGCTACATTTTTATGCTGTATTGCTAGATATTAATGATACATGTCATAATTATTGTTTTCGTGTAGTACAAGGTCTGGCATGTGCTTCTTTCCTTTTCTTATTTTCTTATTTTATTTTATTTTATTTATTTTTTTTATTTTATTATTTTTGTGTTACGAATTCACCACTGTACCACTTAGGTTTGCCTCCAGTCCCTCTCTTTAGTTTTTTTGTAAAGAGTAATTCTTATGATTATGACAGTTGTAAAAATTCTCTTGTTATTTCAAAAATAGAAATTTGACCCCCTGTAGTTCACTCTCTCGTGAAGCAAAAATGAAATAACTGGCAGCTGATGCAGGTGGTACAAGCTGAGACTTGCCTAGCTGGGTTTTAAAAGTGTTGTAGCATTGTTAAGTACAAGCCATCTAACAGAATGAGTATGTGAATGGGCTATCCTTCATCCATGGCAACTAGGAGCAATAACAGCAGCCATGCTATTATATGACTTCTCATTTTCTTAATCTGAGTTTTTGGAAGGACATATTATTTACTGATTAATAGTATTGTGAGGCAGGGACGGGAATGAGTAATTATGTACTGAGATTTTTGTTGAGCAAGTGTGTTGAAAGTAAGTCAGGTTTAAACTTTGTTTTTATGACAATGAACTGTTTGAGTATTAACACTTAATTATTTGAAACAGTTTGTTTATATGATAGAAAGATAATAACAGCTGACTTTTCTAGCATAACCTAATGCTTTTTGCAGATTTTCTAAATCTGAAAAGATATCTGTATATAAAACAGGAATAAGTTTCCTATGGGGGAAACCATTTGTCATTTGCTCTTAACAAGGTAAGTCCCTACAGACAAACCTTCTTGTAAGAGTGTCCCCATTGGATTTATCCTCACCTTCAATAAAAATGGAGATATGATAAACAATGGTGTGATGAAATATTAGTTCGCTCTTGCACTTTACCCTAGAAGTTATTTTTATTTATTGGCGTGTTCCCACCCGCCCTCTTCACCCCCTAGACTCTTTGTCTTTTGTGTGTATTGGTGGAGACTGAACTCAAGGCTTTACATATGGTAGGCAAATGAGTTATCACTAAGTTACACACCCAGCTGTTTTTATTTTAAAATACTATCTTAAATGTCCCAACAGATTTGCGTTGAATTTACAATCTCATGCCTCAGCCTTCTGAGTAGCTGGATTTCTAGGTGTGTACCACCACACCTCATCATTATGCCTACTCATTCTGGATTTTTTAAAATGCAGTGTTGCTATTTCACATGAATTAGTAGACTTGTTATAATGCTTTATATTGCTTTTGCTTTCAGTTAGTGAATAAACTTCGTAGGGAGGAAATATCCAAATGATTTAAATTTAGTATCTCTGATGTGCAGGCCCTTAAAATTGAACAGAAAATACAAATATTGAAGGTTTTTTTTCCCAAGGGAATAGAATGTGCTAAATATTTTCAGCTCTTAAATTGAGATTTGCATATTAATTTCCTTTTTAAGAATTTATACCAATTTTACTTTTTTCTTTATTGAGTTTATTGGTACATTTTAGATATACCTTATGATCACATTTATCACTGAGGATTTTTATCTAAACATGATATATCTTGATTTTTATTATTTCTCATTCTGCTCTCCTTTCAGCCTGTCAACCCTTCATATACATAAGCTTTGCTTCCATTTTTTCCTTTTTATCACAAATTATTTTCTTTCCCTTCTTGGCTTTCCTTTGCCCAGTTTCCCTTCCCATTTGAACATTTGCTTCTTATTTTACAATGTCTGTTATATATTTTTGACCTCATTTATTTCTATACTGCTGTACTCACTGGTTATAATGAGGAAGAATCTTAAACGTGGAATATGGTCTTAATATTTTATAAATTTACAATCAATAATTTTTGTGTAAATTGTTTTATTATGGAGTAACAAAATCTTCTAAAAAGAAGGATTTTTAAGCTTTTAAAATGAACTCAGATTTGTCTGGGTCAGAACTTTTCAGAATTCCTCATTGCCTAAGAAATATTTATTCAGTGCCACAATATACCATAAAACTTAGCATTTGTCATTTGGAAGGTTATAGTTTTCCCACCCATTTTCAAATTTAAGCTACACCCCTCTACTCTTAACTATTCTGGCCAACCTAGCCTGTACTGTGTATTGGTTAAGGACATGAACTTTAAAATTAATGAATTTGAATTCCAGCTCTGTTACTGCCTAGAAGTTTTACTATGGGAGATTGCTTAAACTCTGTGAAAATAAGATTAATAAAATCAACCTTAAAAAAAAGGGTGTTTCAAAGGTCACATGATGTGACATTGGGAGAAACAACAATGCGCCTGCCACGTAAGTGCTCAGTAATGATAATTGTTAGTACAGTCTTATCTAGTTGCCAGAATTCTGTCTTATTTTTTCTTTAAATCTCACTTCTCATTGTTTTTCTACTTAGAATATTTCCTGTGCTATTTGAATTCCTTTCTTCCAGCATTAGCTTTTGGGCTGAGGATGTAAGCTCAGTTGAACAGTGCTAGTCTAGCATGTATGAAGCCCCAGGAGAGTAGCTCAAACGTAGGGATAGTAGTTGAAGTGATTCTCTAATGTGGTCTCCTTTACTTGTAATAATTTTTTAAACTTCTCTTTATCTCTGCTATTGATTTAGAATTGTAATTGAGATTTTTGTTTATTATTAAATGTTTATTTTCTTTAAATTGTAAGCTTCCTGAAGGCCAAAGACTACTAGGTTTTTGAATTCAGCGTGAGATCCACTGTCCTTTCCTATTAGAAGTAATTAGTGAATAATTCTTCATTGGCTTTACAATGTTTATTTCCTTTCTAATTAAATTACAGATAACACTTTTAACTGTAGTTTTGTCAAGCTCTGCTTTTGTAATAACCATTAGAACACCATAATTTTATTATTACCACTGACTTTATTTCTTTGTATTTAAAATACGTAATGCTATGGATTAATTAACTCTGTATATTTCATTGAATATAGAGGAGCCTTCTAGCAAGTAGTAGTTTCAGGTTACCCCAGCAAAGGTTTCTTTTCCTCTTTTCACAAGACACTTTGTTACCTCACTGTGTAGACATGCATACATGAATTTCATCTGTCTCTACCTGTCTGAAATTCTGGACTTACTTAGAATATCTTTAGTGTGAAGTTGAGGAATACTTTATCCAAATCAAGTGTCTTCTTTTTTTCTAATTGTTACAATTGTAGGAATTCTGACTTGCTTATCATAGAAGAAATTTGGGATGTTATGAAAACTTTTTTTGTGAGTGGGCTGTTTGAAAACTCCAGACTTCTTGTATTTCTCCTTTTGCTTCCTAACTTCACTATAGCCACTGGGACTTTAAAAGTTTGGAATCAGGACTTGAATTCCCGGTTTACATCAGGTAACTGGTGGTTCAATTATGGAATTGCTTCAGGAATCTAATCTCTGGTTATATTTGTGACATTTAGTTAAGAATGTACTATAAAAAGTTGGTGTTATCTGATTTGGTATCTTCTACAGAGACTTTTCCTGAAAAACTTTTGTTTTCATAGGGAGCTGTCATCTGTAAATCTAGGTAGCTTTTTAATTTTTGTTGTATTTTTTTAAAGGAAATTAGGGTCTTATAGGTTAACATTTATACAAGGCAGAGTAAGAACAGCATGAGGCAAAAAGCAGAAATTGTATAGCAGTTTGACTATATACAAAATATGTATAGAAAAGCCTCATAAGTTTAGCTAAAAGATAAGCAAAAAGACTTGTCAGATGACCAAAGCAGAAATTTCTACATATGTTAAGTGATGCTACAGATGGGTAAGAAAATTCTGAAACTACCTCATAAAATAAAAATGGCAAAGGACATCAGGTTTTAAAAGAAACAAGTAGAAATAGCACTAGTCATATCAGAGAGAAGCTGGGAACGTGTGGAAAAATCAACAATAGGCCAAAAATTATGAGATAAATAGATCCAAGCCTAATTTTAATAAGTGTATTTTCATTAGTACCATTTCGTAAAATACTGAGTTTGCTAAATTTTTTAGGAGTTGCACAGTCATTTTTAACTTCCCAGACTGAAAAGGTTACACTTCGGTTTTTACAACAAGTGTAAGTATGTGTAATATTTTCACATTTTATATTCATTCATTCTTTCATTGAGCAAGTATTGACATATACTGAATGGCCAAGAAATGGAAGGCAAACAATGAGCAAAACTAATTAAGACTCTGCTCTTGAGCTCACATTCAAACAGTTAGGGATGAAAGATGAAAATAAATGATTCTGTATTGTTATAATTGTTATAAATGCTATGGAGGAAAAAAGTATAGAGAAGCTAGGTGCTGGGAGTGGGTAAGACTGCAGTTTTAAAAGGAGTGATTAAGAAGCCTCTATAGAGAAGGTAATATTTGAACAAAGACATGAAAGAGATAAGTTTTTCTGTATGCAAACAGAATACTGATGTTTTTGATGGTAGCATTCTTTCCATAATATAAAACCATAAGTTTTTCCATCTGTTTTTACATAGCACTTTTCTGCTTTATTCTTTACACTCTGTCAGTTTTCTGTGCCTTTCTCTGAATAAATTGTGTGCGTGTGTGTGTGTGTATGTGTTAAAGGAAATTAAGGTATTATAGGTTAACATACAAGCTAGAGTATGGACAGCATGAGGCAAAAAACAGAAATTGTAAAGCAGTTTGACTATATACAAAATATGTATAGAAAAGCCTCATTAAGTTTAGCTAAAAGATAAGCTAAAAGACTTTAAGAGGCATGGTTTTCTGTAATGGAATAAGAATATTGAGAGACTTTCAAAATTAAATCCTCAAGTCCACACTACCTGCTTTGAAGGAAGAGGTTCTTCTGAAACAGTTGTAAAAGCTACGAAAACATAACCCTAAAAAAATGAGCAGAATTTATACATGAAGTATTAAACATAAAAATAATAATTACCTGGCAAGTAAAAATTAGAATCAACCAGACTGCGATTTGATACTCTCAGTGTGGCTAGTTTAGACTGAAGATGGAATCTTTGCCTGTGATAGCTTCTGTGATAAAACTGCTCTTCCATGTCTCATAAAATATGAAATTAGAATCATTGTTTATATAGCATAGAGAGCATTATCTAGTCAACTTTAATCACAATTTATGACATTTTTAAAAGTTTATATATGTCAAAAGACATAAATGAAAGGTTATTTAGATAAATAAAAGTTACTAATGCAGTCAAATTGTCTTGAATTGTTATTTTGACACATTGTCAGTGATATTTTTAGAATGGTATCTTCAGTATGCTAATGTCAAAATCCTATTTTCTGTTTTAATTCATGTCAAATATTCAGCATTATTTGCCTGTCATCTATTGTGAAATGCAGAGTTTTGCATTTGAAGCTATTGTACTATTTGAAAAACTTCAAAGTGAAACAAATATAATTAATATACAAATATACGTTATATATTTAATTTAAAAATAGAAATTTCTATGGAACCTTAACACATTACCTTTCTCTGAACTTTCGTTACTAATTTCTGTCATGATTTTCATTCTTAAAGCCCTGTTCAATGATCATACTTGCAGATTTGTGCAGACATTTGTTGCCAAAGTGAATCAGCTGTGCACACATTTTTGCCACTTGTGGACCAGATCCTCTTGGACATAAGTACTTCTAGCATTAAATTATTAATTAAAAGGGGCCAAATTTAGTATCACTAATCTATACTTTTTCTTGTTTTTGAAAAAAATGTGTGATGTATAAGAGACTTTAGACCTAGAGTACTGAGTTTAATCTTGTTTTTCCCCCTTTTTTGTTACGAAGAAATTTAAGTACCTTGCAACAATAGAGTAGTTTGATAAAATAATGAATTGAATTATCATCTGAACATTACTTTAATGATTAACTCTTGGTTAATCTTGTTTCAGCCAAAACTCTTTACCCCTCACTTACTTGATTATTGTGCTATTCCTTTACTTTCTTACTTTGTAAAGAAATGCAGCACAGCTGAGTCAAAAATATGTTTCTTTGTGTTCCATGTTGTGTCATCTCTCCTGGGCATGAGGCATGGATGAAAGATCCTGATATTAAAATTTATTAGTTTCTTAGCCAAGTACTTAAGGTGTTGAATTTTGCAACTTTCATATTTCAAGTCTTACATTTTGACTTGAATTAAAGTTTTTCAAATTGAGTATAGAAGGGTTATTTGTTAATATTTAGTGAGACTGTTCTCTATTTACCTCTTTATTAAGGTTTCTTTTGTG